>VXBO01003515.1:322177-340902 GCA_013400135.1 Rhinoptilus africanus | reverse complement strand
TCCCTTCACCGACCCCCGCAGGCTCGGGGCGGCCGGGCGGCGTCGCTTGACCTCTGCTGGGCCCGGTTTCGGCGGCGGCGGCTGGGCGGGAGGAGGAGGGAGCGGGCGAGGGCGAAGCGGGCCCGGGGACGCCAAAGGGGGAAGGTGGTCGCGGGGCCCGCCGTGCCGCCGCTGCCCCGGTGTCCCCCTGTCGTCACCTCGTCCTGCTGTCGGGGCGGGCTGTCCTTCCCACCCCGGGCCGGGGGAAACCCGCCGTGACCTTGAAGCGAAGCGATGGGGTTTGAAACTGCGGCGGCAGCTGCGCGTCTCCGTGTGTGTGTGTGTGACCTTTCCTCTCCCGGCCGCCAAACCCGGCGGCGAGCAGCCCCTGGGCTGGCAGGTGCCGCCTGAGGGGACGGGGGGGACACGACACCGACCCGTGCCCGCAGCAAGGGCAGAAAGAGCTTTGCTCGGCTGTGGGCGGAAGCGGGCTTGGTGACAGATGCAGACTAAAGATCGCTTATTTACACATCCTCAGAGATTTTTAATTTATTTTTTTCTTTCAGAGGCTTGTCAAAGCCCTGCTTTCATGGGGATGTGGCTTAAGTCACCTCCCAGGCAGCTCAGTGCTTTTGGCAAGCTTAGGTTTGTGTGCCTGTGGTAAGGGGTATGGCACCTTGAACTGAAGTCACAAAAATGCCTTAAAGATACCATTGCGGCGTACTTGCTTAGGTCTGGTTGAACTGCTGTATAGTCTCGAGTAGGCAGGCTGGAGTTTTCTTGGCTGACAAGCAGCCAGACAAAACTAACAAATGAAAATGGGCTCTTCTAATAAAGGTGGTCGGACAACTTTTCACTACAGCTATTGCTTACTGTTCTGCCTTCATCTATTGCAACTGTTGTTTGATGTTGAGCAAGCATGTAGGAGGACATCAGTCTATCTGAGAAACTCAGTCTTGGTTAAAGTAGCAGAAGATGGTGTAAGCCTGCATGGAAGCAGGATTATAATATAAAGGTTCAGTAAGCAGAAGGATTTGCTTCGCACTTGCAGGATCAAGTTCCACAGAAACGGTGGGGTGAAGTGATGAGTAAAATATAAGAAGGAAGTAAATATCCTTGAAGCAAAACAAAAGAAAGGTCAGAGCAGGCTTGTATATGGATTCCTTTTGAAAGTCTTGAAGGTACTGTGTAAGCTTGATAGATGCATTTCAATGTTAACATTTAGTTAACTGTACCAGAATTGTGTGAAGCATGAAAATTGCTGGTAAAACAGCAGTATGCTTCTTAACTATAAAAACAAACAAAAATCCAGAAGAACTCAACAGCTGCTTCCAACCACCACCACAGTTACTTGCTGGAAGTCTCTCTTTCCTTACCAAAAACTGAAAAGGTGGCTGAAATAAGTCTTGTCAGGCGTATTTCATCCTAATTCTGATCTTGAAATAAGCTATATAAAAGAAACATTCCACAGGGTTCTCCCTTTGTGGAATGAGTCCTGCCTTGTTATGTACAAAGATACCTGCTTATTTATACTTCTGTTAGGGGGTGTGTCATGAAGGGCTGAAGGCAGTTCCTCCAGCCGGTATGGCCTTTCAGCTCTGTTTCTTGCTTACTAGGAGATGAGTGTGTAAGTTGTTGGCTTTATGTTGAGTTTAAAATTTAGATTAACAGTCAACAAAAGACTGTAGTCTGTCTCCTCCATAGGAGAAATGCAGTGTGTATCTGTATCTCTCGACATTCCTTCCTGAAGGCTCTTGCTCCCCTAGACTGCGGGACTCTGTACTGAAGAAGATTCCCCTCTTGCCTCGCTCAGAGCAAGAGTTTCCTCAAAGCTCGGAGGCTGGTATCTGTTCTAGAAATCAGCACCTAATTACTGCAGTGAAGCAAGGCTTTATAAATGTGAAACTTGTTTGTGGGAAGTGATGAGTTGAGATGCTGTTTGCAACACAAGTGCTGTGTTTCAAATTGCTTGATTCTAAATAGAATAACTGAAGTTACCCAAAGCAGTGGAATTGAGTATCCCATTATTATGGCTTGGGGCAATCAAAACATGCAGACAACTATCGGAATCAGTAGCTTCAGTTTCAGCTTCATAACTTGAAAACATGAAAGCAAGTGTAATGAATACATGCTGCTGTTCTCAGGTGGATATATCTGGCATTAGAATTGCATTATGTCATTCATGGATTAGCTTTTGGATCTTGCACAAAGAAACAAGATAAATTACTTTTTAAACTGTCATTAATTGTTAAATGTTTTGCCAGTTTCACATCTGGCTTCTTTCAAGTGGTGATTAATAGGGATCTGAGTAACTGTAAATCATATAAATATGGATTTACCCTAGCTGTGTCTTAATGCTTTAAAGTAAGCATAGTAAGAATGTAAGCTGTAGGTAGACTTTACGTGCTGCTTGTATAGTGCAGCAGCAATGTTAATTTAAAACTATCTTCTTAGCATATGAACGCTCTATACATTGCAAACTTGAAGTTGCAATTTTTCTGTAGATCCTAAAAATGTCAGCTGTTACTAAAACTGTATTATTTAGGCCACTAATAGTAGGCAACTGAGTCTTCTTACTTTCTAGCCTAAAGATTTAAAACAATATCTTCTGGAAATCATCCATCTGTAAAACAGGTTTCCACTTCTCTTGAGAGAGGAAACCTACAGGCCACTATAGACAAGCTCTGGTATCTTCTTGTGGTAGAAGACTAAATTATTTTGNTTGTCAAGGGATTGAATGTAGTTCTTGGAAACTCCTAATTTGGAATGGTGTCACTTCAGGAATGGACGCATGCACTTGCTGCGGTATCCTTGCTATTAGATATGGTGCATTTGTTGCAGCTCTATTGGCTGTGGAGCTTTGGAGCTGGATGCCTGCTTCTGGAAGAGTCTATATGACCTTGATCTGCCCTCTTCTAGAAGTTCTGTTTTGTTTCAGAGGCCTTATTTTTATTTATTTCTATTTCATTTATTTATTAATTTATTCTATAGTTTAAGTTATATATATTATATATAAAATATATATAACTTAATGTGTTTGTTATATAATTATTTATATATTTAAGGTCCTCTTATTGTCCTTTAGAACTATTTAAATAGTTACATTAAGGCCTGTAAAACTACAAAACAGTTATAACTGTTCCAGTCTCTCACGCATGTGAGGACAACCTTGCAAGACCTTAGCCGAGCTGCCTACTCTGTTAAAATAGCAGCAGTATGATTCTATTTTAGGCTTTCACTTGCCTGAAAAAAACTTCCACTTGAAAAATTAAGCCTGACTTCTGTTGGCACAAAAATGTTGTGCCAAGAGACACATTTAAACTTGTTTAGTTAAGGTGTTATGAAAAAAATGAAGTGTGCACTTGTCTTGTGAACTTCAATTAATTACTGCTGCAGTTCAGTTTGTAAGAAAACAAAACCCAAGTGATTAGACTACTCAAGGACACCCTAACAAAGCATCCTGAACCAGCCTGTAGCTTGTAACAAAGGCTCACTGAGCTGCATATGCAGTGTAATTTCCTAAGTAGACCTGCCAGTTCCCTTACCATACAGTGTTCTAAGATGGAAGTCAGCGTGAGGGAAGTGACTGTTAAGAAGTCATCTTCAGCTTGGGGCAGTAAGCAGCAGTCAATCCGCAGTAGGCTGCCTATTAGTAGCTGGTTTCTTGTAAGCTGTAATTCAGAACTGAGTCCTACCAGCATCTCTGTTAGAAAAAGAATGTTTAAAAGTTCTGAAGCATTTTTAAAGGTAAAGTAGTAAACAATCTTAAATATATGCTGTTCTCTAGGTTTCATGCATATATTGCTAGGTTTATATATATAAAAACATAAATTGGCACCTGTAGAATCGTCATAATGAACCCCATACATGACTAGAGTGTAATTGCATGTTAGATAACTGAAAATGTTTTATAGCTCATGTTTGGTACAGCTACAGTTGGCCTGAGCTTAGTGACAGTCAGATCTCTGGCAGCATTTAGTTTGACCTACTTGTGTGAGTATAAAAAGAATTCCAGGTGACTTCTTCAAAGACTCCACAGAGGAGCAGTAGCTGTTTAGCTTTGTCACGGGCAAACCTTGATGGCTTGACAGCTTTAGAGGGAAACAGAATTTTTAATACTGTTACATTAATCAAGGTTAATGTCACAGCAATTTCCTGACTTCTGTCTGTTTTCTGTTTATAGTACACCTTATGTCAATTATGAAAGAAACTAACATTTCTTCTCTCTTTCCATGTGGCTTTTTGAATGGAAAACAATGCTGACCCACTCGAACAGTACGGTAAGAAAAGGGAGGGGATTCTCGGTTTCACTTTTTCCCCTAACTTCAGTAACTTGCAATCTTTTTGCCTCAGCACTGTTATGACCTTGCCTGCACCCAGAAAGCATACTGAGAATGTCCAGGAGTGATGCACTAGTAATATTTTTTCAGAAGTCTGAGGTTAAGGTGACCAAACTTTAGCTCCTTCAGAATGTCTCCTAGAGTAATCATTACAAAATTAAAGGGGCTGCATTTTTTTCCCATACCCTTTGCTAAGGAGATCAGATCTATCTTGAGCCATTCTCATTCATAGCAAAAATACTGGTACATAACTGAACTACCTGGTTCATTTTTAACTATCTTTACTTCAGATAATAAATGGTACCATATAACAGTCATACAGACTTTTCTTTCCTTCAGCTTTTCAGTTTACTACTGAAACTGGGAGTGGGTACTTCATGCTTGTTGTGGTGTGAATCATAATGTTATGGAAGACTTGCTCTTCTACGTAGACCAAAGACAAAGCATATAGGTGTAGTTTAATTCTTGTGCTTGGAAACTTCAAAGGGTTGCCTGCCTGGAAGCACTTAAGGCTAGATAACCATCTCTGGTGGGATGGTTCCAAATGTACCTCCATGGTCAGCAGAGGAAAGTTACTGCTGCAGCGCTGCTGGGATGTGAACTGATGATTCTTCAGCTTGTGCAGCATGCAGCCTGAGCTCGAAGTGGTCCATAGTCTATAGTGTATTATGTGTTTATGTTCTAATGGCAGCTGAATTAAGTAAAAAGGACAAGTTCACTTGATTTATCTTTTAAAACAGAAGTCACCACTAAGACTCTCAACTGTAATTGTTTTATGGATTCCAAAAAAATCAATTAATTTAGAGCCTTAAAGATTTGTTTTTCTGAAACTATAGTTGTTTAAATGAAACTCCTGAAATGACTGTAAGAACTTCACCACGTACTTGTACTGCCTGACCTGTTAACCTTTTGCAGTCTGCTTTAGTGTGGTCACACTAACAGAAGTTGTCTTGCTGTCTTAGTGTGCACATAATCATGGTTATGTGACCAGATGCTTGTTTCTGGTCCTCTTATTGTCCTTCAGAACTATTTCAATAGCTACATTAAAGCCTCTAAAACAATATCCTGTGCGCTGCCAACTTCAGTTTTTGTGAACGTTCTTGTTCTGTTGCAGCATATCTTTTGTGCAAGTGGTATTACAGGTGGATTTCTTTACACTGTCTAACCATAGCAGTACATGTAAATACTGCTCTTCTCAGTTGTGCCGTGTTATTTCTGATGGCTTTAACCATTACAGATGTCAATTTTCCTATCAGTAGGAATATAGTAAACAAATGCATATATTGCACTCTTCAAAATACTTTTATTATAAATCTGGGCTTTGATCAATGCAACCCGATAGACGCTTGCAGAAATACAACATTGTTTTGTCTATTGTGCTATGGTTAAACTATCAAAAGAGTGTGTACAACTTAAACTCACTTTTATACTTTTTTAAGTTAAGTTTCTTGTATTGCAACCCAAATCTGCAGGAAGCAAGTGTGACTTTTAATCTTACTGTAGTGTTACAAGCTAGTCAGTATCCAGACTGGCAAGAGTATCATGGAATTAAAATTGCAAGAAACTTAAATATCCCTTAACAATTCCACATCACTATAGTATCTGCAGTGTTAGTTAGGGGAAGTGTAAAAAGAATGGTATATGCAAAGCTTTTTCTTGCAAAGTGCATCTGTTTTGCCTTATCTAGACAAGTCACTTTAGAGCATCTTTAGTTTCCCATTAGGGGAAGCTGGTGCAAATATTGCATGCATCTTCTGTGTAAAGAATTCTGATGGAACCTTGTTATTTGTAACAGTAGTGGAAACTGGACTTATGTCACTGTTTTTCTCAGTTTTGAGCCTTTTAGGCAATACCTACCAAATTGAGTTCTTATCAGTTTTTCTGACTTGATTCTTTCCACTTCTTGTTTCTGTTTTTTCCATCTGTGTACATGCTTGTAGCTAACTGTTCAACTTCCATATCTGTCTAATCCCTGAGCTTTAGGTAGTCACTACGTTGTTTGAGCAATTCAGATGAAGCAGTAGGTGAGAATTTGCTTTGGTTGCATGGTCCTCTTCTTTCAAAGGGATGGTGCAAGCACTTGTGAGAAGATGCTTGCTGAGCACTTTTCTTCATTCTCAGCATAACATGAGAACAGTTCCAGTTCTTCACTTCAGCAAGTCCTTGTTTTCATTAAATTTTGAGGAGCCTTATTTGAAAGAGATGAATGCTAAATCTCTGCACAGAAGTGAGCTATAAATCTGAGATTATGTGACTGTACCAATCAGACTGCTTGATGATGGCTGAGGTATAATTACGCAAAATTGCACTTCAGTGGCCTTACGATAGTTACTCACTGTCTGAAGACTAGATCCTGCTAAAAGGAGTTTAGTTTTTTCCCCTTACATCAAAAGTAGTCCCTGTTTTAACTTGGAATTTTACCCTTAACCCTGTCCTCTGAAGCTTTGTGTAGCTAAGGAAGAACTGTAAGAACTAACTATGTTATGAAGTATAAGAATACTGCAGGAGGTCTGTGTTTCTGTGTAACTTTCTTTTCCTTTTCCCTCTTTACAGCACTTTTGGGGGCCAGTTGCCAACTGGGGACTTCCTGTTGCTGCTATTAATGACATGAAGAAATCTCCAGAAATCATTAGTGGCCGAATGACATTTGGTAAGACCTGAGACAAGCTTCTTGTCAGTAAACTGACTACAGAACACAGATTCTGTCCTTCAAGCAATGATATATTATCAGTTGCTTGCAAACTTGTGATCAAAGAAGATAAAGATATCAAATATCTTGCTGTATAACTTCAGAGACCACTTAGAGAGCTCTGCAACTTTTCAGTACCTCAGTTTTTAAGAGGGATTGCCAGTAATTTTGGGAGACAGAGGCAGGTCTTGAGTCTTGCCAGTTTTGATTGCCAGACTCACTCCTAAAGTATAATTCTTTTGGTATCTTACACTACTGCATGTGCTGGTTCAGAATGCATCTCTGTACACAACTTTATTCTTTGTGTCAAGAACGATGATACCTTGTGGTTAGTGTGAGACTTAAATATCAACACTGACAAAGTCAAGAAAGGGAGAAATGGTAACGCTTGGTCTGCAGGGTGCAAAAAGTGGCTGAGGGAGGTTAACTCAGGGTAGCATGACTCTTAATGGAACAGCGTGAGAACTTCTTTTTAAATGCATAAGCAGTAATTTCTCCCACCTTTTTTGCACATGTATAGTTTTTGCCTAGATGTCCGTCTGTATTTTGTTGTTCAAATACTGCTGTAGGATCATAAATCTTTAATTTATTAGCTTAATTTTGGCATGATGTCTCTTAACTTAATAACTTAATTCTGAGTAATTCTTCTCCCCAAAGCAAAATACCTGTGAGTTAAGGAAATTTATAGCCTCATGCTTACTAGGTTCTGCTTAGAGTAATTCAGTCTCTTAATCAGCTTCCTCAAGATGGAAGACTAATTCAAATAGTATCCGGTATGGTGAAACTGTTTTGCAAATAGTGTTTTGGTGGCAGCTACCCAGCTCAACAAAGTTGAGACACTTTTTTTTTAATTTTTACAAGTATATATAGGGTGGTGGGTACAAATATTTTTTCCATCTTTTAGATTCTGTACTTTTCAAAAAGGCTGTTTTCCTTGAACAATTAATTTTATGATTTTTAAATTTTTTTTTTATTTAAGCCTGTCAGAACTTCACAAACCTAGTGACTTCTTGAGTTGTAATTTTCTGTATTTAAATGAAATTATGATAGGAGAGTAGATTGAAATTGTTTCTCATCTGCCTGGAAAGCAGGTAACAAAGCTTTAAGCAGGTAACAAAGCTTCTGAATGTTCATGATTTCTTGGGGATGGAAACCTCCTTCTCTAAAAGTCCATTTTAGAATGTTCCCAGCTAGTATTTAAGTAACTAGTATTTTTTAAAATACTGTCCTACAAATTGTCAGAATAATTGCAAAGGTCAGGCCCTGTCTCGTTGGCATTAACTCTTACTCTCTGGGTAAGATAGCTTAGGTCATAAACTAAAAAGACTTCAGCTGCATCACAGGAAAGCGTATGAGGAAAATGAGTTTTTGTGGAGAGCTGTCTCCCTGTAGATTTTCTTCTGTAGCAAAATTGAGCACCATGGTGTGTTTTCCTGCATCGGATCCTCAAAGTTGACAGGTTCCTAGGACTATTGGAGAACTCAAAAGCAGTGAGAAGCATTCTACTTGTCATTACATTTCACTAGTATGAAAATTATGCCTCAACAAAATGCAGATAGTAAAAAATAATCTACTAACGATACCTATCATGTTTTGCAGCACTGTGTTGTTACTCCTTGACTTTCATGAGATTTGCCTACAAAGTGCAGCCACGGAACTGGCTGCTTTTTGCGTGCCACTTGACTAATGAAGTTGCACAACTTATTCAAGGAGGACGACTGATCAAATACAGGCAAGTCACGCTTGAAAAAGGGGAAGTCATAAACTGATGGCTCTTGGAATACTCTTAGTGGATTTTAACTGTGGTGCAAGCCCCTGCATGGTGTTTGAAATTGTTCAACTTTATTACCTTTTGCAAAACTTTTCACAAGATTGTCAATAGGCTGAACTATGACTTATTGCCTTGCACTTCCTTTGAGGCTTCTGAGGGGTGCACACAGGAAGGCTGAAAATCTTTATGGTCATAGATATAGATGGGGCTTTCAGCAGCTGCTGGCTATTCTGTTTTTTTTTTCCATGTATTATGTTGATTAGTCCATGTGTGTCTGTCTCAGTAACTAATGGCTGAGATGGAAACATCTATAAAGCTGTGAAGGGGCTGTATGTCTGAAAGAGAAAACAAACAAAACCTCTCTAAGCTGACTGTTCTGTCTATGGGATAGATCCAGCTGAGTGGGACTGGGGAACAGACTGCAAGCAGTCTCACACGCTCATTGTATAGCAAGTAGTGCAGACACTGCCCCAAAGCAATCCTGGCGAGTCAGGATTGTGGCTTTTCTCTCTTCTGCTCCAAGAAATCGATGTGGAGCAATGGGAAGATGAAGCCTCCTGAACTATAAATTTAAAAAAATGAGCAAAACTGCAAGTGGACCTGCCTTTGCATAAATAACTGGCCAAATGTCCTTCATTCCTAAAGTTCTTTTGTAAGTCCAGATTTTTTTCATAGCAATTGCAGTTCAGTATTCACTCTTGTAAAAGCTGTTATTCTCTTGACAGGATGGAGAAAAAGAACTAAATATCTAACTTGAAATAAGCCAGGGAATGTGTTCATCCTGAATTACAACCAAGGAAGACTTGCCATCTACAGTTGCTGTGACAATTATGACAGGGATAAACCAGAAACACCTGTTATGGATATGACCCCACCAAGAATTCTTCTACTAATTTTTTTATCATGCCTTTTAAAAAGTACTATTCAGCAATGTAAACCATTGCATTTAAAGTCTTGCTGCCTTACAGGTCCTTAATAACTACCCTTTTAATAAACTTAGTCATTCAAATAAAAAGCAATATTTGAAAACCAACTTTTTTTATCTAACAGTCTACAATAGTGGCCCGAGATGGTTTGACAAAACGTGCTTTCTAATTAATATGAACGAGGTTGATAAACAGAACTGTAGGTGGTATCACTGTTCTATGTATTAACGTATTCTTAAAAGCTATTTAACTTGGGTGCATTCATTCCTTTTTTTTTTTTTTACTTAAGCCGTGGCTTCCTAATCTACAAGAACAAATGTGTAGGTAGGCAGCCTGGAATTGACCAGCTATCCCTGTTCCCTTATTGCATGCCTTGTCTCAGTAAAGAGACTTCATTAACATACATTTTTAAGTCGCACATTATTTAAAGACTTGGAAAAGCAAAAGCATAGCACTGAATGAAGGAAGGCAACAGTCTGATAGTGTTCTTTAAGAAGTTCAAAATGGATTTTATTTTTTTTTCCTACTGTTTGAGTTGTTCTAGATGTATGTAATTCTTATAGGCAAAAACTTAACTTGTTTGGAGTTGAAGACCTGAAGGACACAAGGTGCCTTTCAGCAGTTTTTGACTTCATAACCTGCCTGAAAGTTACAATGATGTAAAGATACAGGTGACAACGAATGTATGTGATGGATTTTATTTCAGTGCAGTGTCTTTGAACAATAAACATGTTCCAAATGGCAATAAAACCCTTGAATATTTTGAAAAGTTTTGTTTATCATATTGTGATACCAGATCCTGAAGTGGAATTTTAGTATGTAATTTTAGTTTTTATTACTGAAACAGCGCGAAGAAAAAACGGGCTGGTAAAGTAAATGTATATACATATTCTTTGTGTGTAGTCAGTTCAGGTAAGTGTCTTCAGGATCCTAATACTTTGCACTTCTGCCCCTGCCCCTGGAAAAGGGGATGTGGGCACTTGACTGAGAATGAGTATTCCTGACATGATAGGTGGGGTTGAATTCAGGGCTCTTGCTATGCATCTGAGTCAACACTACATATTGTCTTTTAGCAATTATAAAACACTCAATTTAAAAACTTGCTTTAATCCTAGGATGATATTGTGTTCCCAATTGCATGATGGCTAAATTTTGTAACGGGCACTTAAGAGGCTTGTAGGGCTGGTACTGGCTGCTACTCAGTGCTTTAAAAAAGTTAGTGCATAAAGCTGCCTCTTCAGTACTGCTGTCTTGTCACAAAAGTAGGTATCTTCTCTCCCTCCCTGTCTCCTAGAATAGAAGCAGCATTATGCTTTTGTATAAGTAAGTAGTGAGATACAAGCAGATAACTGTAAGATGCTAGAATAATCAGTTAGCCTTACCTTATTTCTGGAGAGGAAATAACTTGTAGGTGAGTTTGAATTTCGTAGGTATGAAATGCAGTGGTTTGGGCTGCTCTTGGGTAAATCTTGCGATAGGTGGAATGCTCTAGCCTCACTTGCTGCTTTGATCCCTGTTCATTAGCTGCTGTTTGTCTTAACTTCCCTACCTAGGGAATACCATTTACAAGAGGCTATCTTCTCTCATTTTCCTGGTAGCTGCCTGCATCATATTTTCTCATTTCTTTCTTTCTGCCTTTCTCACTAGTGATGATGCTTCCTGCAGTCCATACAGGCTTCTACAAAAAAGGGAAGGGGTGGAGCAGAATATCTTTAATGGGACTTGAAGGAACTGGGCCCAGTCTGGGAGGTGGAACTCGGGCCTGGGGTGGGTAGTGCACAGCCTGTCAGTCAGCCTAGTGACAAAGTTTATATGGGCAGAGTGCCACCAAGTGGCTTTTGACCTGTGTTCCTTCAGAGCATTATTTATCAAGCCATTTACATACTGTTTCTTTCTTTAAATAATGGGGGGGGAGAAGAACCTTAAGGAGGAGAAATGAAGAGTTAGTACAGTAAGTAATTGTATGGTTAATTTGCACCCTCTCTCGCAAAATACCGAGACATGTTGGAATATGGCCATTTTGGGGTGCTGCTGACTGGGATAATCCAAAAAGAGAACATTTTAAAGAGACTGTGGAAATTTTGATATTGAGTCTGAATACCTTAATAGAGCTAATGGCTTCCACCCTCCCTTGCCTCAGGTAGCACTGGATGAAAGAATGGTGCCATGCCAACTTCACCAATTAAGATAATCCAAATTTAGAGCTCAGTATCTGTATTTGATTTAAAAGATTATAGGCCTTGTCTCTACATGCTGTTATTCTGGAATAGCTAATTTGTTTTAATTTCACATCTTGCTTTAACCCTAGTAACTTTTCAGCTCCAGGATAGGTCCTGCCGCCTGTGCCGCCCTGATCCCATGTGTGTATGTCTCCTGTCCACCACAGTACGACTGGGCACCACGTGGCCTTTCCTGTGTTACTGCGCTGCCTGCTGCTGCAGCATCAGCTGCTCTTGTCTCGACTGTTTTCAGACAGAAAAGAATTTCTCACCTTTCTGAGCAACTGCTGTTAAGGAATGCAAGTCTCCCTAAGGAATTCAAGTGGGAGACGGTACCGGCTAAGCGCTGTCTGTTTTTCATTCCCCTTTCCTCCCCAATTTGAGCTAGTGATTTCTTGACTCGCTTCTTGAAGCGGAGACTTAGACTATAATTTACTACAGCATTAAAATAGCCTCTTCTCTTCTGCTATTACAAGATTAAGTGTCCTCAGTCTGGAAGCTTGATGACTTACGATTCAAAGGCAGAGGTCATTTGGTAGCACAGTAATAAATGGGCAGAAAGCAATAACCATCATTGTGGGGTCAGAAGAGAAGAAATTACTTGCCAAGCTTCTTTAATTAGGGTAATATCAGATACCTGTAGTGGATTTTGTTCAACCTCCCACAACTGTCTTATGTTACATACCCATTTCAGCTACTTCTGCTATGTATAGTATAATCTTATTTTTCATTTTGCTTCTGTGACTTGCTGCATGAAGGAGTGAGCATTCCCTACTCTGAAAGCAGCAGAAAACTCTTAGCCACGGTACTGCAAATACCGCCTGATGGCTCTTGGAGAAAACACATTCTTGGTAAAACATAGTTCTCCATAGCATTGTGGGTTATCTTTTGTTCTCTCTACAAAGGACAATGGTGCCATCTGAGCGAGGACAGCAATGTAGAGAACTGAGGGGAGGAAAAAAGGGATTAAAAAAAAAAGGTATCAGTAAGTTTACAGACTGAGAGAAGGCAGCAAGAAAGGGGGCATTTGCTCCTTGGGACCAAGACAGGTTTTGACATCAAAGTAGTGTTCAGAAAACTCAATCCCAGGTTAGGACAGAGAAGCTCCAGCTACTCCAGTGCCTTTCCTGAGCTCTCATATGAATGTGTTATGGTTCAACTAATACATAGGGCATCAAATCACTGAATGTATTTACTTCAACTGTATGTGTCTTCTGTGTCCATGAGCTGGCAGTATTACACTGCCACAGGTGCAGATACAGGTTACTACTTCACATGGTAGTTATAGGAAAGTGTCTCAAGAAGAGCAGGATTCAAAAGATGAGATAGAAAAGAATAAAAAACCTACTAGTGTGATATGTTAATTGGTCAGGGCACAAAGCCCTTTATGAATAAGGCCTGTTTCTTCGTGCTAACGTGACAGACTACCAGCAATATAAAATGGTAGCATAGGAAAGATCCACAAGCACAGTTACCAGCTCTGCTAGGTTTTCAGACTGTGTCTCACAGGATACTTTGATCCTGTCTGCATTTGGGGAAGAACAGTGCTGTCTGCCTACTGAAATATGTCTGTGGTTCTGCTTCTAAAGAGGTGGAGTGTTTCTGCTGTCATCTTGTGCAAAGGCTAAAAATAAGACATTGCTGCAAGTTTCACTGCCTTTGTAAAGTGGAAAAGCAAGCAGTCTGGTGTTTTAAAATGAGGCAATTTGTTTATTAAATAAATTGTGAAGTCTGTTTCTCCCCACCCAACCCCTTTCTGCTGTTGCTGATACAATAGCTGCCAGTGCATTGCATTTAGTCCCTGTGGTAACTGCTTATCAATAGCCACTGTCCATAGAATCAATCCAAAAGCAACCAGAAGACAGAAATATTGGCTTCCTGGATAACCTGCTTTGAGGGTCATCGCTGAGGTCCTGCTCCTTCAAGATCATTGCCTCTCTCCTTATCACATGGCCTAACCCTGACCACGCTATTCCTCTCTTCTTTTCCTACTTTTTCTCCTCCTCCCTCTCTTCCAACCTTTTTTAACACTAGGTTTCAAGTAACTATGGCAACAAGCGTGGGAATTCTCAGCTTATTCATTTCATCTGAGATCTGGGTCATGTCTTTCTCATTAAGTGAAACTATTGTATGGGGATAACTGGCCCAAATTCAGCCCTTGGCGCAAGAGAAAGCGGTGCCAGTTATGGCAGCACTTATGTGCTCTCTCAAACGTTCCTCTCTTACACATTCAGATAGACCATGACTCCTTGCCCCTGGGATCACTTAAAATCCTAAAACAATTACTGTATTTGTCCATGGGGAAGCCATGTGAAGCAACAATTACAAGGTACTTTTGTACACACTTCATGTTAGGGGTCACCTGGGAGCAAAGCAAAAAGCTAGCAGTGTGATGGGTAACCTCTCTTATACTTTGTGTTTCTTATACTGTAAATTGGTAAATGCCAGCATCAGCTCACAGTCAGTTTCTTGTTAGGAACAAGAAAGGGTTCAAAGATTTGGCAAGGTACCCAAGAGTGTATCAGCTAACCATGCCTCTGTGACACCTGATCTCAGTGCCTGATGCCACAGAGAGAGATGAGCTCACAGGGCTGTTTCTTACTTCCTTGCATTTGTTGTGTTAGCTATTGTGATGAGCTATTAGAGGCTATTAACTCTCCCTCCAAAGCTCTGCAGTAGCTGACAGCCTAGCTGTGACCCAGGAGCACACCTAGCCGCTAGGTGCCTGCCAAGCACTCCGGGAAACAGCTCTTATGTCTGCACTTGGTTTTTGTGTGCCTCAGCTCCCTGCATCAGAGAACGATGGGTGAGATCACTTTGTGACACTAAAGAAGCGGTGACTGGATCTGGAAAGGTTTGAGTCACAGCAGAAACAATGACCATGAAGCTGTAATCAAGCCACCAAGTGTGTGCTCTGCCAGACAGGCCTGTGACTCCGGGTGATGGGCAGGAAGCATCAGACAAATTAGAAGTGAGGGATTTCCTGAACTGAGGCATAAGACAGGGAATGCATTTTCCAGCTTTTGCTTCCTTGCTCCTTGTTTTTGGATCACCGCTACCTGTCACTGTCAGTGATGCAGGCTTGTTGGAGGAGGTTCCCAATTGCATTTTCAGGAGCACGGATTCTTTTCAAAAGACATAGGGTGCATTCTTCCCCACTGGTAAGCTCCCTTCCTTTCAGTGTGTTTTAGAAGCTGCTGCTTTGTTTGATGTGAAGTGTTTGCACCAAGCAGCAGGACTGAAGTGGGGTCCTATCAAGTAGAACGGGCAAGTCCCCAAAAGCAGCTCTATGTTTTCTGTTTTCTGTCATGCCGCCACTGAGTCCCTGTACGAGATCCTTTACTCAGTTTTACTTAGCATTCCTTGTAACCTTTGGCTTTCACCTGTCAGCAATGTTCATTCAAATATCATAGAATCTTAGAATTGTCAGGGTTGGAAGGGACCTTAAAGATCATCTAGTTCCAACCCCCCCCATTTCCAAGGGTGAAGAATGCAAAGGTGAGGAGGGATATGGGACATTAGAGCCTTGAAGTGTGATCAGAGCAATCACAGAACTCTGATTTTTACGGAGTAAGTATTTACAGGTTTACAGCTAATAGAGCTACGAGACTGAAGGTTACAGACAGTGGTGTATGTATGTTCATTAAAACTATCCCACCGACTGCATTAATTCAGCAAGTTGGCTGAATTCGTGTATTTTTCAGGAAGACAACATTACTTAGCAGATTTTCTAGCTAGCTTCAAATTCAGATGTGGATACATGCAAACTTGTGAGGTCAAGAATCAAGAAATCTGTAAGCAGACCACACGATACCTTAGGAATAGAGCAATAAACTGGGACTTGAAAATCCATAACGCCCTCGTCACGAAACCAGAAGATGTTTTTATAGTTTGCTGTCAGATGTGCTTTGGAATTAAGATGCTTTTGTTACAAATCATTGGCAATACTTCAATGCCATCAATTCTGGGGGCTACTTCTGGGCTCATTGGACCTAATCTCCTATCTTTCCATTGCTTAAGCAGCAGTCCTACCATGCTCGCTATACGTAGACAATTTTGTTTTTTGTAAAAGTAGATAGAAATTATATATAAAGGCTGGTCCTGCCTATATTTAAATTAAAAGAGGTCATGGTGAGGTTCATCACCCTAATTCACCAGACTGCAACTTAGGTGTCTGGTCTGACCTAGTCAACCATGCTTCCTCTACAGTCACCAGAGAGCAGGCGGCAATCTCCCCCTTACTAAAATAACTGCCTTAGATGAGAAAAACTGCCCCCTGAAAGTGTCACTCTCTCTCTTACGACTGTAGCAATCCAGAAAATTGCTCTATGTTTTAGGCTTCATTTTTTGGCTGCATCTAGTTAAATTTAACAAAAGAAATGAAAATTGACTTGAAGAAGGCAGCTGTGATTTTGAAAACTCAACAGCTGCTCATTGGAGGCAACACAGGAGATGTACCCCTGTTCCAAAGGTCTTTAAAAGATCATCAGGTGGGATCTACTGCCTGCTTGGACATCTCTGAGTCCTGGGATTGCCATGAGGGCAAGTCTGGAGGAGAATATGTTCTCTGGCACTATGCCAGATCCCCAAGCCTGGACCTTGCGGAAGACTTTTTGTGAAGGTACAATCAGTGACACCTCTCTGGCCTGCTCGCCACCACAGCCTACTCCAGTAATTCCTGGTATTAGTATTCCAGTGTCCAACTTGAACAAAAAGCAACTGCCTTTCTATAGATGCATGGGGTGGGCAAGATGGGGAAGAGTTAGGTGAGGCTTGTTGCGTTGGTCTCAGAGCTACAGAGAGGTGACGTACATCACTGGTAATACCACAAAGACTGTTAGGTCTTTAAAAAAACATTCTCTGGGGACCCACGGTATGTAGCAGCTAGCGAAGGCAGAGAGCACATACCCAGAGCCTGCCCCTAGGGTCCCAGCACCTGGTTAACTGTACATCTCATGCCCAGCCTCCCATGGCCTCTGCTGCGCAGTCCTCTCTCCTCCCCGAACAGGGTGGGATAGGGCTGATGACACGGCAATGGTGTTGTTTGTACAAACACTCTGGAAGCCATCAGCAGGTCATGGGAACTGAGGTCACTGGAAACTGAAGGCAACTGGCAGTCATTCAGGACAACGCTTTTCCTGATCCCTGTCTCCCCTTCACAGGGAGGCCCTGGGGAGGCAGGAGAAGAGAGGAAGGACCTCATCAATGTAGTCAACTGGCAGGATCCTCCAGGAAGCAGTTCTTGGTCTTGAGTAGCAGGGGGCAGGGCAGGGGGAACTGGAACAGCAGCTCCTGCTGGCAACCAGTTTCCTTCAGACCCACCACCAAATGACACTCCTGTGTTGGCACCTTAGGGCCAGCTGCAGAGGAGGTCACCAAGGACATCTGCTCACCACCTCCTGCCTCTGTCAACTGCAAAGCACCCAAGGCAAGCGGGTGGCAGCAAGCTCCAGATAGGATGCCATGACCAGCTGAGCCTCTGGGCCTGCCAGGTACCAGGAAGATGGTTTTGTACACATACACACAGCCCTTTTCTCATTTCTCCTCCCCTGTTTGGTAGGGTCACGGTCATGTTGTTCCCTGCTCAGGTCCCTGCGAAGTATGAGCCCTCCTGCCTAGCTCAGGGGGTGACATTTTGCTGCTGTTTGTTTTCAAACAGACGTGTCTGCAGGTGTTTCTCCCATTCAGAATTCTGGCCTTGACCTAAAGCTTCCTGAGATGTTGATGGCCTGTCATCAGGCTGGAAAGGTATAGTTTGTGTGCAAGTATTTCATCTAAAAGCTGATGTACAAGGCGTGTGGGCAACTGTTCCTAAGGGAAGCATGTGTGGGGAGGGGAACAGGGCGGGAGCTTGGCTCTCACTGAGGGGAGAGAGGGAGGGGAAGATTTCTGTCCTGAAGGGCCTCATCCAGGGCTCTGCTGCTCTGGGTCTTATCAAGTTTCACTCACACAGCAGCAGGTTACACAGCCCCTGTCACTCGTCTTCCTCTCCTGACCCACCCCACACTGCTGCCTGCTGTCACTTACTTTGCAGTCAAACAGCGTGCAGGGCACACCTCGCTGTCACTGGATCCTTCCCCCGCAGCCGCCAGCCTCTGTCCCCCGCAAACCACCCAGGCCAGAGCTGTGGTTCTCATCTGAGGGCTGGTCAGGCAGCAGACCCCCATGCCAAGACGCAGGAAGGCTCCAAAGGGCTTACAGGGCCAGTGTCTGGTCAGAGCAGGACAGGGAAAACTCCTGAGGAGTAACTATGCTTCAACAGGGCGGGTAGTGCCTGGAGCGCCGCTGGGAAGGCGCAGGCGAAGCAGCCCAGACACAGGGCAGCGTGATGGCCTCCCGTACGCCCCTTCTCCCAGGGGCAGCGCTTAACAGTCAAGACAGAGCCATGCCGGAGATCTCCCACGGAAGAATAATTCACCCGTGGAAGGCGACGTTTACAGCCCATCCCACTTCCCTCTCCAGCCATTTGCAGCTGGAAAAGCACCCGACTTGCTTGCGGGTGCCCTGAATTCGGGGAGTGCCGCGGCTGCTTGCAGCGGCGCCGGCGGCACGGCCGCCTGACCGAACCCCCGGCCCCCCCGCACCGGGCCGCCGCTCAAGGGGACAGGCAGCCACCGCCCCACGCCCTTCCCTCGGCGGCGCCATGGTGCGTTAGCTGCCGTTCTGGCGGTGCGGTCACGGTGCCACCCTTCTGTGCCCACACAAACGGCCGTATTTAACTGCCCACTGGCACCGCCACCGCGCCCCCACCCGCTCTGGGGCCGCCTCCCCGGGGAGCCCCTGCGCGGTGCCGCCGCCGCC
>VXBO01003515.1:300963-314096 GCA_013400135.1 Rhinoptilus africanus | reverse complement strand
ATTTATTATGTTCTTGGCTGGCCAAAATTCCAGGTCATTGCGAAGTGTCCCTAGGCTTTCATTGTAGAATACAATTACACTCTTCTCTTGCAGCTTTCCATGGTTGCTTGAACTGTGGTCTGTGAAAACACACACCACAGACTCCCACTGACATTGCAATTGGGTAGAATACAGTTGGTTTTTTTTTTTCCTTTGCAGGGCACAGTGTCCACATCACAGCTTAAAAATAAAAAAACCCAACAAACAAACCCCAAAAGTTAAAAAACCCAAAACAACTAAAAAAATCCCACATTTTGCTCTGTTTCTCCCTGATCATCATAAAGAACTGTGATCAGCAGAAGGCTTTGGATTTTTTTTTGTTTAGTGGTAATGAGAGATGTCTGAAAGTAAGAGTTATGAAATATATTTGTTCAGTCTCGGTGCATATCTAGACTGTGAGTCCAGATGGTTGATTGGGGGAGAAGGGAGATGGTGGGTATTAGTGTGGCTTTATGACATTTTTTCCTTTGTGTGCAAAGGTGTATGATGTATAGTGGGGCATTGTAACAAAACTGAAAGTCTCATAAATGGAATATAAACAGTACAGATAAATGGCATAAACAATATAAATAGGCATTGCCTAATTATAAAAATATTGTGAAATATAGTAAATCAATACATTATTTTGCCAGTAGGTGGCAATAGAACTATGCTGAATATTGACTACTACTGCTCTGAGAACAGTATACTCTGCTCCAGGTTAGAATGACAGTCTTTGTAGTCTGAAAATATATTCATAGACTAGAAGATCTAAATAAATTGAATCAACTAATTAAAAACATACAAATAACTTATCTTTTATAGGGAACAGCATTGCTATGGCTCCCGAAGGGGATCAAACTTTTTGCATTGTTTTACACCCTGGGAAATATTGCTGCCTTAGCCAGGTACGATTTCTTAATTATTGTTATTAGAAAAGTATCCTCCTTTTCATCTACATTTCCATTTGCTTTTACTCTAAAATGCTGTTTATGTTGTGTATAAACAACATTGTTTTCACATTGAAATGCTAATAACATAAAGTCTAGTTTTTCATACAGTTTTAAGATTAATAAATAGTGAATATTCGTTATTCACTTGTTATTGCCCCATTGTAATGTTTTATGTGATTGTTTTGTAGACACATCACAGCTGCTACCTGAAGTATGAAAAAAACCTGCTTGCTGAATGTTTTGTTCTGTAAGCTAAGTCCTTGTGCCAGGTACAGACGTACCTTAGTTTCAGGGGCAAACTAGTCTGCATGCTGTGTGGATGCTTTGTTACTGGTAGGAGCTTTTTTGGTTTTAACAGAGAGGTCGTCCTGTTTCTAGGAAAACTCTTTGAAAAAGGGGAGGCTCAGGAAATCCTCATTTTGACTGTAAGGCCAGGCAGAATCTAAAAATCATTCACAGTGCGTTTTAAACTCTGTGGTTGGTTATTTGCAGTGTTCCCTGTAGCAGTTAGTCTAAAAAGATTTGCAGAAGGGACCTCCTAGGATCTAAAACTCTTCTTTCACTGTCTGAAAGACATGTAAGAAACAACTTAATCTCAACAAAGTATTTTCAGTTTCTGTTTGTCCTTCTCTTATTCTCTTAGCATAGTTGAAGCATGGTCATGGGACTCAGAACTCGTGGAGTCTGGTCTTGACTTTCATGGACCTGTGATTTTATTCAAGTCACTTAACTCTTGAGTCAAAGTATTGCTAATTTGTTAAAACCCAGGCAACGTGACATTAATGTTTGAGAAATATGATGGTGTACTGCTTTTCCTCAATAAACTTTTAGGGCACAAAGATGTTTACACTGGAATTGAGTCTCTTATTTTTATAACTATTCCATTTTGTACTAAAAGAAGACAAGAAGTTAATACTGGGTGTAGGCAAAATGGAGTATTTCCTTTTCTCTCCCTTACTTTATTCTTTATTGTTTGTTGTTGTATTTTTGTTTGTTTTTTAACATGGTATTTTGGGTGTGGTTTTATTGCTTAAAATTAAATTAGCCTTTTATAAACTTGGTACTAATCAAGACTTTATTGTCAGTGAACTAAGAGGAAAGCTTTTAGACTAGTATTTCTTTTCAGAGAATGCTGAAAAACTTTAGTCTGGATTCCAACTAAAATTAGAAGTAAAAGGAGTCCCCTTTCCCCTTCAGTAGTCATATTAGATATAAACAACAGGCAACTGTGTTCTAAGAACAGTAGGAAATTACAATAAAGTCCTAAGTTGACAAGGAGATTTAAACTTTTTCAGGTTTGTTTGCAAGTCCATATTTAAAACAAATGCAGTTACCTCTCTTAATAAGTAGTCCTGTCTAGCTTGTTTTTACTATAATTTTCTAGCCACAAATGTGAAAACAATGATACTTGTTTGATTATTCTCTGGGACAACGAATATACCTTCTACAGAACGTGTTGTATATAGGAAATACTCTGTGTAAGTGGAGGATCTCTAGATTTTTTCCAGCCTTTCTACTCCCCATGGATTCTCTCAGATCTCTGGAGAAGCTCTTGTGATGCCTGTCCTTCAATGTTAATCGGGCTAGCATAAATGCATTTTGCTTTCTGTATTTTTTATGCCTGTTTTATGTGGCCTGAACCTCCCTTGTTTTTACCACCATATTTTCATCGTCCCTATCCTTCCAGTAGCTAATTAATTTTTTTATTCTAATTCTTCAGGACTCTTTTTTTTTTTTGTCTCAATTTAATTTTGTGGCCCAGCAGCCAAGATTAATAGCTACTGAGACAAAATTCATTTGGACTGCAGTGAATTTAAAACATTTTTTTCTACTGAATTGAGAACACTTTGTTTTCTGTACAATATGGACTTTTGAGGTCTGCCTATGCAATTTATCTTAAAGATGAAAAAAAAAATGAAGAAAAGGGAATATATACACAAAGTTGCTGGTAGGAGAACATCTGGGAGGTCATGCATTCAGTTTGCTGCTTGGGACGTGGATTCCCACGCTACTTCTATCTTAGAAGATGTATGCTTCACCACTCTTATGACTAGTTTCAGGAGGAAGCTCTACCAAACTCTTGCCTGCTACTGATTGTTTTATTTCATATAAATAAATATTAACTAGAAAAGGAGTTAAACTAGGTTTCCTGTTCTGTAGTAAAGCATTCAGACCACTACAAGGTTATAGGCGTTCTCACTGTCTCACTAAATGTTGTCTACAAAGCAGAATGGCTTCAGTGACAGAGAAGAGAGAGACTCATCTCAGAATATTTGAAGCCAGATAATTACTCCTGTGGTTGTGGAGTCTTGGTTCACATCACATTTCTTTGCATGAACAGGTACAGCATAGCGTTGCTGGTGGTTTTCATTCTCCTTTCAAGTTAACTACAGAGTAAAAGAAAGCAGGAGGATTTAATACAAACTACTGAACTTTTTCCTTCTGAGTTTAAGCAAAGAGTTAGAGCTTCCGTGTAATCTTGATTGTAGCTACTAGCACATTGCCTCCATAAGAAGTTTACTGTTAAACAGAAGTTTTCTGCAGAAGTTTGGTTTGTATTCTTTGCATTCTCTTGGTCAGCCAGTTCTTAGAGCAGCCTCAACGTGAAATTCACTAGACTTCAACTCTGCTATAAGTGGTAGTGTTTTGAAAAGGATTTCATGACCATCGGCGACTCAGTACATAATCTGTTCCTAGGACTAAATTTGTGGAATGTTACATTTATCATTCTAGCAGGTCTCTGTTGCTGAAGACTGAAATGCCTTTTTTAAAGCCTTTGTAATCATCTGTTGGAAAACTGGTTTATTACCTATCACCTTTTGCAAAGATTTATTTGAAAGTGATTTACCATTTGTTTTGTTTTTTCCCCTGCTATTAGTACATGTTTCCTGATGGGGCCACTGAAGCAATTGAAAGCAATGTTTGAGCCAAAAAGATTAGTAGCTACACTCGTGATGTTGGTAAATATACTATTTCTACTTCTTTTTGCTAAAAAGCTTTCCTTTAGCCTCAGAGCTAAATCTGAGGCTTTACTAACAGGAGGCTATTTCTTAGTCCACCTCTTCTTTGTACTGAGTAGTAATAATCAAACTGATTAACTCTGTGTATCATAAATACTATCTAACTTCTTTCTATGAGCCTGTGTTTTTGTTGCTTATGATTTTTTTTAATCATTTGGAGTAAAATGTTCTCTACTAATTATTTCTTACTAAATGCTAATATTAGGTTGATTTTTTAAAATTTGGTTTCTAAAACAATTTCTTCAAGAACAAGGCAAGACTTCAGCTACTGTGAAAAGTCAGTGATCACCAAGTCTAGCTTGACAGTTGTTTGTTGGCTGCAGCTCTGTTTGTATAGCTTAGTGGTTCAGCACTTTCAAAGCAATGGATAAAATTAATTTCTCTCCCCAAAGTCAGGGAAGCTCCATGTTCAGCTTCACACCTCTCCCTTGTGAGGTCCTTGGCTCCTTTACTTCCGTGACCATCATTTCTTCTTCCAGGAGGATGGAAAAACCACCCCTGTCCCCAGTCTCAGAATTCCTATCCCAAAACTCTATATTAGGTAGTTAAAAACAAGTTCTGCCCTTGCTGCTGCTTTGTTTTTAACTTTTCTCTCTTGTTCTTCCTGATTTGTTTTAGCTTTGAAATGTAGTTGGCTGTGCTATTCTCCCTATCATATAGCTTTCTTTTCTAGTTGATTACAGCTGATGTGGATAAGAAACTCTTAATGAATTCTTTCTGGATGGCTGTCATATCGGTTGTATATTCCTTCTATCACACACTCACATGGAAAAAAAAAATTATAATCTCTTTTGAGAAGCTTACGTTTGCCCGCCCACATCTTTTGGAGAAGTGATGACCATTGCTGGGACTCCAAGCTTTCTGAAAGAGGTGACTTTTTTGCCATCTCTTACAAATCATACCAAGTTTAAGTCCTAGGGACATAAAACCATCCAAGAACATCTCCCAGTTCTCTAGAGTCTGTGTTTGCTGAGCATGAATTCTCAAACACTTTACGGTTGTGGGCTTTTTTCTGGTCAAGCTGAGAGCCTAAACCAGATGCTAAAACAGCCAGCACAACCATTATTTGCTCTGATGATCCTATCATCCACTGTGCTCAGACATGGTGACTGTGAAGAGTGTAGAAACAAGACACGTCAGGGAAATGGAAGGATAGCAGAGTAGAAAAAACATCACAGACCTACCTAAATACCTGTGGAGAGAAGCTACCAACAAGGTTAGGAAAAGACAGAATGAAAGGTTACATCTAAACATCTCATCGTTGGATGAAAGCTAAGACTATTAGAATGGAAAGTTTCAGCAATACAGAGAAGAACAGGAAAACTTTTGGTGTATTTTACTGTTTTCTTCCCCATCCTACCACAAAGCTAGAATTACAGGCAACTCAGGAGTCACAAGTATGTTTGGAAAATTCAAGAGCGCGTTATTTTTATTTCTTTCAATGAAACGCCAACAGAATTTTTTCAGTGCAAATTAATTTAGAGTTTTGTTCTGTTTTCTACTGTGGATATTGACAAATGGAGGGAGCCAGGTGAGATTTAGTGGAAAAGTTCAAAGTGATGGTTAGGCTTGCACAAATGGTATGATTAATTTGTCATAGTAAGCCATATCGTTGTAATGTTCCTTCAAAGGTGTAGCTTGAATAAAGCTTCATGTGAACTTTTTCACTGTGTATGAGGCAGCTGCTCCCTAGTAGGCTCTTCTTTACTGTCAGAAGACGGAAAAAACACACTGGCAGTAGAAGCAGAGCCTGTGTTTGCAGAATAGTCTTATTGTGAATGGATGTTTTTAGTAATAGGTTGCNTTCAATCGCTCTTCATAACATTTATTCTCCAGGCCCTTCACCAGCTTCATTGCCCTCCCCTGCACTGGCTCCAGCACCTCGATCTCTCTCTTGCATCGCACATACCTTTGTGGTCAGATGTTGATGTTATACTAGATCCAAAATGATACTATGTACTGAAATAATAGAATAACAGTTCCCAGACCACTTGATTGCTTTCAAGCAAGCTTCATCATCTAAGCCTACCTCTTAATAGACCTAAGACAGACCAGGTTATGCTCCTCTTGCTTCCTGAAGTCAGTTTCTGCCTCCTCATTCTTCCAAGACTTGTCCCAGCCCTTCTGGGCATGGAGCACATCATACTTGTGCTTTGGAAAACACCACTTTACATATAGTTCAGCATATAGTCACTATGTGACAGCCTTTGGCTCTGCTTGTTTCATATGTCGGTTCTGAAAATGCTGATTACACATCGAAAACATGAAAACAGTTACTGTATTTGCTTTGTGTATTTGAGTATTCATTACTTTCTTTTTTTGTCTCTCCCTTCGTCTCCCTGCAGCTTTTCCTCGTATTGACTCTGTGTGCTGTATTCTGGGTAAGTGGAAATACTTTGTTCCTCTAAAGACTAATCTCGCATGGTTAGTTTATAAGTTGTAGTACAGCTTTAACATACAATTCAGTTGCAGAGGAAAGATGAGCTGCTTGTGTGTGTGGAATTTGTGTTTACAACTGCGGTTGAGCTTCTGTGGGGTGAAGAGCCTGCTGGCTATAAAGCAAATGCACCCTTCTGCCTGCATGTGATGTAGATGAGAATACAAAATCTAGAACATCATGTTCAGTCTGCAGACCTCTGGACTAAGAACAGCAAGTTAAAAATACACTTTCATCTTAGTGATGTGAACTTATGTCAGAGAATATGTAGTGGTCTTTAGAAACCATGGGTACAGAATATTAAACTGATTAAGACAAAGGAAGTGAGCTAGAACAAATATTTTCAGACGTCTTGATTGAAAAACTGGCTATAGCTATGTTCCATAGAAGTAAAGTGAACTTCCATATTTGCAGAAGCCCAGTGTCGTGAATGAAAGTGGAAGTGTCAGCATTGATGCTGTTAAGTGTTTTCAAAACTAGAGAAGGTTTTCATAGTATGATGCTAATGGAATGATGGATGAAATAAATGGAAAGTTCTTAAAGTGGAAGGGAGTAGCAAACTTAAGTTAAAACAAGGAAACTTAGGCATTGTCAATTAAATTTTTGGCTGAAAAGGCTGTTGCAGTTGTTCACAATGTAGACTGGTACAAAATGAACTAACTTGCAATATTTACTTTCTTTTTACTTAGTGGAACAAAAAAGGTTTGGCAGTGTTATTCTGCATATTGCAGTTCTTGGCAATGACCTGGTAAGATTCTTAAAGTTAATTTTAATTTCTTCTCCCTGCCCCTACGCCTGCATGATTATAAACCTATATATGTATATATATGCTTCGTATAACGTAAGTGTGCCCAAATGCTAGCCTCAATCTGTTTTTCTAAGCTAGGCTGTGTGACTTCAACAACATGTATATGTAATCGTCTTGCAAAAATGATAATTTTAAGTATATTCTGCAATGTGTGAACTTATATGAGGCATTAGGAAAGGAATGTATATGCAAAAAAAAAAAATCTCTTGCCTTTTCTCTGGTGTGGAAACTGTATATTCACATGCCCTGCTTTTGATTATCTCCTCCTCTTTTGAGTTCTAACTAAATTTTCATTTTTGAAGTGGAGGAAGGTAAGTAACATTTTCATAGGGTGTATCTTGCCCCTAAGAGTATCCAGCAGCACTGGGGTAAGAGTGGGTGGATGTGAGACGGTAAGTTTAGTGCAGCAGGCCCTGTGATGACCATCTAGATCCACTCAAGGGCTGGGCTTGGGAATATGTGAGCACAGTTAGGTGAATGATCGCAAGCCTGGCAGAGGTTTTGGAAGTTACTGCTTTCTCCATGGAGATATAACTGAACAAACTTGGTTTCCTTGTCCCAGGGGAATTAGTTGGTACTAGCTCTTTGGCGATTCAAGGTGACCACAGTTCTTGTTTGAACTTGCCCTCAATACACAGTGTCTATGCTCTGAGGACAAACAGCCATTTGTTGAGGATAGGGACCGTTGGGCATCGTGCTGGGCCCGGGTAAATGGTTGATACTGGATAGAGGGAAGACTGTTCAGTCGAACTGTTCTACGTGTTTACAGCAGCCAGCTTGACTTCCGTTAAGTGTCCTAGAGCTTGATCAGGCTGGGCACAGGAACAAAGCATAGCCTAGAGCCTTGCAAGCAGCAAGTTTCAGAGGATAATAGAATTATCAGCTGTTTGAGTATCACAGTTGTGGCATATTATTTATACTACAGCATATATCTGTATTTAGGGTTCCATAAATAATATGATTAGAAGATGTATATTCGCATAGGAATGCCTGTTATGTTTTAAACCGGTGAAAGTTGTCTCTATCATCTTGAAGAATACATTTTCCCCAGAAATTTCTCTTCCTTTTGAATCTGATGATAGTAAAGCAGCTTTTTAAAGTTTATGTGCGATAGAAGTTACAAACTATATTAAAAAAAATCCCAAGGAAAAAGTAAACCAGGGAATCCCTGGCAGCACATTTAGTTCTTGTCCAAGCGTGTCATCTTTTCGTAGCTAAGCATTAAATTGAGTAGGTAATCTTGTTTAAAGTTTTGTTACAACAGATTGCTTTTACTAATGCTGGACTGAAGTGAAATACTTGGGCTCTAGGAGACATGAATACGCTGTCAAATATACTTTTTTCCTCTTTTTTTTCAGGTATAGTCTGTCGTATATTCCTTTTGCAAGGTGAGTCTGCATAATTACTTCCTTCTTAACAAAAGTCAGTGATCTTTGTGGTAGGGAGAGGGGAAGAGTCCTTAAATTCAACGTGTGAAATCACATAGCGTCCTCCCTTTCCTTTTAATTTTTAGAAAACAAAATAACTGAACTCATAATAGTGCTTAATACAAGCTTTAAATGCAAGTGAAGTGCATAGTGATTCTCTTTGTTAAATCTCATTATAGTTTTCATCACTGAAAATAAATTGAGTTTTAGTTCAAAATCTCCCGTGATTTAAAAACGCATTAATGCAATAGGAACTTTCCCAGTACTTGTATTAAAGGTTACTTACAGATCTGAGGTCTTAGTTAAAAGCAAACAAGCAAGCATAGTTTCAGCTGCTAAGTCTACTTCTGAATTCCTCCATCATTTTTTGGAGAGGCAGAGGCAATATGTCATGCTAACTTTCATTTTGGCAAGCTTCTCTCTTTCTTTTGACTCTTGCATGTACAAAAAGGGAATGAAAGCTAGCCAAACACATAGTGAAAACACATGCAAGTAAACAAACTGAAGAATCTATTTTTTTCTATAGTGTTTCACATAAAATACAGTTTGGTATTTCAGCAGTGGGTTTTGGTTTTGTTGGGATTTTTTAAATGAAGTGCTTCCATGTCTGTATATTACTTAATGAGGTTTTCTGTCGTGAAAGTGGGGAAAAAGAGAACATCAAGTATTATCTGTCCCTTTCATCTGATATCTTCCTGTTGTGTTTCTGTAACTTTACCTGGAAAAACCTGTACTATGGATTCTTTTTTTTTTTTTAAAGCGTCTGAGTTTATCTAGAGAGGATTAAGGCTCTTTTTTTTTTTGAGATAGGAGTTGATAATTACAATGTATTAAATACTTTAACTGAACTCAGGCTTCACATTGTCATCTTACTATTTCTGACATCTCAAGCTAACCCAATCAGAAGTAGTATTCTGAATTCTTACAGTTCCTGTGGCCGTGTGATGGTTTCAGTAAGCTCATTCATTCCTTTTTTTCCCTTTTTTTTTTTTTTTTTTTAAATGTTCTCTGCACAGAAAGAAAGTTGAGCTACTAATCACTGGTCTTTTCTCCCCTACCAACACTACTTCAAATTCTGGTCAAAAAAACATTAGGTTATACGCATCGCTTAATTTCTTTGTTTTTGTCTATCAGATTTTATGAACCAAAGAACTGAACTTTACACGGGCTGCTTTTAGTAGTACAGTGATTTCTTTAGAGATTATGGAGTTATTTGCCTATGTGGAATGCTATCGTAAATTTCTTGCATAGGCTGCCCTGCTTACAGAAACAGTGATGTAAAATATGTTAAGTGCCAGGGAACAGTATTATGTAAGTGGTTTAAAGTATGCATTTATCTTGATTTCAACAAAATTATCATTACTTGGTTTAACTCCATTGGCTTCCTCTCAACAGTTTACTTGTTTGTGGTTTTGGGGTTTGTTTGGTTGTTTGTGTTTTGGTTTTTGGGTTTTTTTTAATTAATGGTGGCTCTTCTGCTGACATGGCAAAAAAACCCCAAACCAACACCTAAACAACAACAAGACCCACCAAAATCACAACAACAAAAAAAACATACATACAATGACTTTAAGGAGTAACAATAGTATTTTTCTTCATTTTTCAAATTGACTAACAGCAGAATACAAATTCCACTCCTTAATAAGGTTTTAAATTTTTGAGGAAGTGAAAAATAAAGACAACTACAGTGAGCAGTGATCTAAGTAGAATATCAGGAAAGAGTTTGTTTATTGTCGGTTGAGTAGACCCCTTCAGATCTCTCAGACCTGGAGGCTGAGCCAGCTGGTCGGCCTGCACTGTTGGTACATGCACTTCAGACCCTTCAGGCTGGGGGTTTTCCCTGCAACATGATGGTCTGACTCCCCGGTGGCTGGGACTCAAAGCACCTGTGCTTTGCCGATTGTCTGGATTTGGCATGCTCCTCAGCGCTGCCCGTGCTGGCCAGGCTTGGGGAAATAAGGCTTTGACCTTTGCTAAGCCACCAGGTGTGCTGCGGAACAATTTTTAACAGGGTGGCTGCATTTTAGCACGTGCTTCAGCGTAAACAGGGTGGCACTTAGACAGCATGGGCAGACCTGAGCTTCAGAATGGGCCGGAGCCTTTGCGTTAGCTGGTGCTGTAGGCATACTCCACGTGGCTGTTAAGATCCTGCATTTGATAAACTATTGAATATTTTTTTCCTTTATGTAATATTTTTAAATATCTGATGGTTGATGTGTATCTAAAGAAAATAACAAGTATCTTAACGGACTTCTTTTTTTTTCTTTTTAAAGGGATGCTGTGATTAAATGCTTCTCATCTTGTCTAGGGTAAATTAAAAACAGGAACCACTGTACAGTTTAAAAGGCAACTTTTATTCCTCTGTGAATTTTGCTTGAAAAACTATACTTTTCCACTCATGGAGTACCCAGTAACAATTTAGTATCTTCCTTGCCATTTGCATTGGGGGATTAAATAATTTTTAGTAGAAAGAGATATTTTAAAAAAATGGGTGAACTGTTTGTGTTTACCCTGGAACTTTTAAGCTTCTTTTAACAAAAAAATACATTTAAATATTTTTTGCAGAGTAGTCTGAAAACTACCTTGCATCCAGTAACAGTTTATTCCCCAGTGGAGGCAAGCCACTAAGATCTGGGTAGTATGCAGAAAGATTTCATTTGCATTTCTGTCTAAAATTGTCAGTGTACCATTTGTGTTTGTATATTATTCGTTGTATGCTTTTCCAAAGACAGATTTTTATAATAAATGTTGTAAAGATTTGGTAAGTTATAATTAACTGCTCCTTTCAAATGTCTGTTCATGTGCCTTATGGAAAAAGATTAATGAGAATATGTGAAAGGTCTGATTAAAGCTTGTTGGATTTTATTAAAAAGCTATATTTTAAACAGCTTTTTTACTTTCATACTTAAATACTTTTTACTAAAAGAACTCATGGCTAATGTATAAATGCGATTTCTGAAATAAATTTGTTTTAAAGGTGCCTAAACTATTTTTTTTATTTAGGAATTGGCTATAGAGGGCTGAATTCAGCATTACACTCAAATAAATATGAAAATATATTAAAAAGTGTGATATGTGTATGACTACATCCAAATTTGGTTATTAGATTTGCAGAAATTACTTTAAAACTGCTTGTTTGGGATTTATTTTTTGTTTTCTGCTAATTCACAAATAGAAGAAGGAATTAATGTGAAAAGATGGGAGCTGCAGTGTAAGGAAGGGGAAAAAACCCCTGTCTTTTAGTATCCAGAGTTCAGGCTAAAGAGACGCATTGCAGCACATTCCTGTTAAATCTCAATGTGTGTTGCACAAAACAGCAACATCTGTTGGGGGGATGATACATGGGATGGTTGCATGATTTTTCAGCTGAACTGCCCTACCCAGCCTCACCTTTTAGCTGATTAGTAACAATAATAGCGCTATTAACAATAATAGCCTGGCAGAAAGGGACCTGGGGTGTTGGTGGCCAGCCGGCTGAATATGAGCCAGCAGTGTGCCCAGGTGGCCAAGAAGACCAACAGCATCCTNATGATCTTAAAGGTCCCTTCCAACCTCACCGATTCTATGATTCTAATAAATTGGCAGTGGGGCGTCCTTCCTGCTGGTGACAAGGGAGCAGGTGGGGAGGACCCTGCAGCAGGCTCCCGGGCTGGTCCCTGCTGGTGGCGTGGTGACGGCCTCTCTGGCTCGGCCCCTCACAGCCCCTGGGTGCTGCTGGACCCTTGGGTGAATTTGCAGCTCCTTTTAGTTTTGAGTTTTTACTGAAGATACACTAGTGTGTGCGTGGGTAGTGACGGATGTTCTCTGGGAAATGCCTCTCACTTCCCCTTCCCCTGTTGCTGTTCCCTGTTGGGGCACTGGCCGTGGGGAGATCCCATCCCACTAGTGGTTACTTTAGGACCAGGCAGTTGTTTGCTCCAGAGTTAGTTTTGCCCATCAAGCACCAGTTCCAGTAGACCATCTCCTTCACTTGTAATCTTTAATTAGAATGGTGTTAGACATTCTGAACGTTTATTTATTTATTTATGCGCGGTGGTAAATAACAAAGTTGCACTGTTTTATGTAACAAAGTTAACGCTGCTCAGTTAACCCTTGGTATTGGATCACCAGGACAGAATGGCTTCAAGAACTGAAGTCCAAAAATTGCCGGTACTGGTGTGCTTTTATCCGCACTTAGCGCTCATGTGCTTTCTTATTTATTTTTTCCTTCCTCCTTAAAAAAACCCACCCGGTAAGTGTTGAGCAAGCAGGAGCTGAGGCTGGGAAGAAGCAGCCCTGGACTGGGCTCCTTCTTCCTTACCCAGCCGCCTGCTCTTGTCCTGAAAAGGGCTTGTGTGTTCTGGAATTGCACAGGGTGCAAGCCCGCTCTCCCTCCCTGCTCCCGGAGATGGGAGCAGGCAGGGGGCTCAAAATACCGCCCGGTGTTCGAGGGCGTGAGGGGGCTACTTTAGCGGCACATTGAAAGCCTGT
>VXBO01003515.1:226231-291796 GCA_013400135.1 Rhinoptilus africanus | reverse complement strand
TTTTTTTTTTTTTTTAGCACCATGTGAAGCACTGAACAGATCTGGAGAGTGAATTTCATGACTACCCAAGTGGGCTGTCTTGCACGTTAACGCACCTTCTCCACATGGGTTTGCAGTGACTGAAATCTCTTCTCAGGACAGGCACAAACCCTCTGTACGAACATCATTATAAAGGAACGCTATTGATGCCCTGGTGTGAAGTACTGGTCATGAAGCTATTTTGTGCTGGTCACTGTGTTCAACCACTTGTTCTATGCAGAAAGAATTTTTTTCTACCCATAGGTGGTCACGGAGATGCTTTTAACTTTGAGGAAAACGTTGTGTGCAGACTTTACACAGGTCATCTTAGGGTGGAAATAGTTTGGCTTAGGGTGGAAATCATTTGTACCTGGAGGTTAATACATAAGATGCTGTTAGTAAGTGATGCCCTTAAATTACACATAGAAGAAAAATACTAATCCACCACTTTCAATTTCATGGCTTCCTAATTTTTCCCACTGAGTTTACAAAAAGCTTCTGTCAAAATGGGAAATAGCCTGACCCAGATACTGCTAGTGATCACCACGGTATCTTTAATTTAAAACTGTGATATTGCAGGGGGAAATTACTGTGAAATAGCAAGTACTGAATTCATGTTGATGCATTCAATACCTTTTTGACTGGTTTTCGGTTCCTGGCATGTTAGTGAAATCTTATTGTACAAGGTCTGCATCCCTATTGCTCACCCTGTAAGGGGTGATACTGACAGTTTATTGTTGGGAGGTGTCTTTTTTGTTTTCTTTTTCTGGTGTTCTTAGGGAATAGGTCTCTACAGTGCTTTTCTGTGCCGCCCATGGGAAATGCCTTGCTGCAGGGTTAGGATTAACCACTTTATGATATTTTTTTTCTGCGTTTACTTACAGCAATATGGCAAACTCTGGTTTGTATTTTTACCTCCAGCAGGAGTTAAAGTGAATTAAAAATCCTGCAATTTGTGGATTACTTGGAATCTGCAGGTTATTTCTAACGCCTGAAAAGAAGAGTAACACATAGGCTTAAACCTGGTAATTGGGAATCTCTACCTCCTCTGTCAAGTTATTTTTAAAAATGCTGAAAGCTACAGGAGTACACATGAAGAATGCGTAGCTCTCAAAACTACAGACCTCATGGGGCAAAGGAAAAAAGGATAATGGTTATCTAAGGCAGTACTGAAGCGGAAGTAGAATCTACTACAAAAAGTCATTTGCCAAATGGCTCTCTTGTCTGCATGAGCAACTGAAGAAATGTTGTGCTAATATGTGTGGGGGTTTTTTGTACTTTATCAACTTAGAAATCCTGAAACATACCTTTTTTGAGTTTGAAGAGCTGATCTGTTTTGTGGGGAAGGGGGGCGTGAGGTGTGGAATCCTGTTGTTTTTCTTTTCTCTTTCCAAACTTCAGGATGCTGAATGTGAAAACAATCTTTTAGGCAATAACGGTATCGTTAACTTTTGGTGGATGAGTAGAGAATGTAGGCATGACAGGAGGAGCAGAGCAGAGCTGGTCTGCAGCCAGCTGTGCCACCGCTGGCTGATCCCCAGCTGTGGCTCACCCAAGATGCTCATCCTGCCGGCTCCCGAAGCCGTGGCATCCGGTGAGCGTGGCTGGCCTGGCCTGGGGACCTCTCTCACCTGGTTTGCTCTGACTGACGCAACCAGGGAGAGCTGCTGCAGGCGGCTGAGGCAATAGATGGAAATGAGATATTTTGCTGTAAATCTCTTGATCGCACCCAGCAGGACTGAGTACTGGTGTTGCCTGCCTGAAGAGTTTACTCTGCATTCCCTGTTTTTTTGGAGGGCCTTTAACCATTGCTACTTAGAAGGAAATGAATACAGAGGAGGTGTTGTCAGCAGCCACGCAACAGCCTATTTCCATTGCCTCTTGGATGATGTCACATAAAAAAGTGGGATTTCATCCCACCTGACACTCACAAATGTGCCTCCGTTGACTGTTTTAGCTGTTCCCAGGGGAAACAGCGAGCTGGGTGAAGTGATCCCTGCTCTCGCCATTGCCTGGGTTCTGCTAAACAGCGAAGGGTTCCGTTTTGCTTGAGAAGTAAGCGGAGTGGGTCAACACTGCTGCTGCTTTTTTATTTTTTTTTTCATGAAAGGAAAGAAAATACTTTGTTTGAGAGATCATATCTTAAGGTCTCTAGTGTTTGTATCTCATCTGTAGCCCTGCAATTTATCCTCAGCTAATATAACAACAAAGTTAATAAAACAGCCTTTGTTTTGACTCTNGAGAGTATATTCTAAGTACAAAGGGAGAAGATAAAAGCATCAGTCTGTTTCTGTACCTCCTACGTAATATTGCCATAGTAACGAGGAGCTGCATGCGGCTGTTCATCACTTGATGCTGAGGTAAAGCAGACACTCTTCTTATTCAAAGGAATATTAGTAAAATACAGATTTGTAAGGTGTCAATAAGAAATTAGGAAAAAATGATCTGCCTTACATACCACGCTCTGTAAGCTAATAACAAAGTGCCACTTTGAAAGAAGAGAGGGTAATTAAGGCATTTAGCAAACATTTATGATGCTGTAAATCAGAACGTTTTATCTTCTGCACAAAGCCGTCCTGAGTTGTGAAGTGCAGTTGCAGATAATATATTCTGACATTAAATTTACATGAGACAAACGGCTCTCTTCTTTTCTGCCTACTATGTTTCTGGCATGGTAGTTGGCTGTGGCTGTTGGCAAATATTTGTACTTCAGCATTGCCTGGCTGTGCTCTAATCCAGATTAAAGTATAAGTGGGTAAAGCATTTTGTGTGTTTAGGGCTGCATGATGTCTGCTAGATCCTGGTACTATTTTTTTTTTAACCATTAAATGGTTTAACCAGAATGGATGAAATTCTGATTCAGAGGTGTGTGCGTGAGATAAAAATATGTACCTTTGAAATTTCAGAGTAAAAAGTAATAGTTTGATTACTCTCAAGAGTAAAATTTGAGAAAGATATAGAAGTGCACCTGTTTCAGTGCACTGTTACTAGTGTAGCTTACTGTTAGTAGTGCAACTTCTCTGTGCTTTGCAGCAAGAATTTGACATTTAACTTGTTGCATTTCTGTGTCTGGTAACAATCTGTTATTCTGCACGCATTCTCAAAGTCTTTGTAAATTTGAAAGTTACTGTTTGGTTTGTGGTTTGGTTTGTGTTTGTTTTCTTTTGGTTGGTTGGGTTTTTTTTCCTGAAGGCTTTTTCTGCCTGAATTGTGTTTAAATTGAAGGCTTTAAGTGTGAAGCTGAACTTTGCTGGCAGCCGCCGCTGCCTCCTGGGATGAGGAGGTAGGAAGTGTCTGCTGAAACAGCTTTTTCTTCCTGCCCCAGTGCTCTCTGCCAGCCTCCCGTCCCTCTGGTTGGGGTTAAAACATGAGAAGGACAAGAGCTGGAGGCAACAGATCTGGGGAAAGTGATCTATCTCCAGATGCCTGGGAAAATGATATGGATTAAGGTCAGAGCCAGGCTGAAGGGATGGAAGACTCAGCCAGGAGAAGCTGGTGACTGCCTCTGTTGGACCTGGCAGAAGCAGAGACTGGTTGAGAGTGCTGGCAACCCCCTGTGAAACCCAAATGTAAATGGTCTGTCCCAGGTCCTCCCATGGTTGACTTCCGTAGCAGGTGACAAACCGGCTCCACAGACGGAGCCGCTTCCTTTGCTCAGGTCTGTGCTGGCACCCAGATGGTCCCGTCTGTGCTGGCAGCTGGTGGGGCAGGCCGGGTGACACACGCAGTGCCATTTCTTTGAGAAAGCTGGAGGAAGGTTGGCACTCACTTTTTCCTCTTTGAAAAGACCGCCCTAGGAAGGTCACACACACACCATGGTCATGGAAGCAAGCACGCTAAAGATAGGCATGAAGTAATTCATCCATCCCCCTTTATTTATGTGCTCATACAGGCTTTTTGTAAGTGATCTCAACATCGCTCACTGCTTAGGCTTTGCTCTTCCCCACACAGCCCAGTTGTGCTCCTCGGAGTTCTTTATGCCTTGCTGTGGTGGGTTTTACAACAGCACCCTGCACCGGCGACTGGAAAGTGCCGGGCAGTGCCTAATTGTGCAGCCTGTTGGGCTGCAGGCTGGCACGTTCTGGTTGGCGCTGACCGCGTTGCCTGGTAAAAGGCTGGCAAACCCAAGCTTTCGCCTCCTGAGCATACTAATGGGGGCTTTCTTGCATTTCATCTGCCGGAGAGTCTGTGTGTGGGAAGGGAGCAAATAAAGATCGTGTAACTCAGTCTCTTTTCACAGTTTGAACAGTTGTCTGAAGGGTATTTTTATTGCTTGTCTGTGAGTAGTAAATACTTTTTTTTTTTTTTTCCCCTGTGAAACTGTGTCCTATCTGACTTGTGGAGCTCCAGTTTCAAAAAGAGCTCTTAGGTTTTCAGGGGCAGTTTTGCAGGGGAAACTGCAAGTTCGCAAGGAGGTAGGAAACCGGGATTTGGACTAGGCAAAATTTGCTTGTGGGTTACTGTTTCTTGTCAGATTACTGTAATTAAAACAAAAAGCACATAGTTTTATAAGCAAATGAAAAGCAGGATTCCTCTCTGCCTGGTTCATGTCCTTGTCTTTGGGAAGAGTTATTGCTTCATGTGTGTCCTCTTTTCCTTGTCTAGTAGGCTCAGAAGAGAAGTAAAATATTCTCCCACAGCATAGTCACCAGCCTGGTTGTTACATCGCTGTCCTGGAAGGTGAGGGGATGTAGGTGTGAACTCCTTCATGCGGAGGAGGTGAGTGCAGTGACTATTACTACCTTGTTACTCAAAATTTGCCATTGTGTAGGACAGTTTTCACCATCATAGAGGTGACAGTGAAATGCTTCTGCTCATGAAGGAACAAAGGCTCCTATAGACGGCTCAACCATTAGTTAATTCACTACAGTAATTTTTAGTGAAACGTCTGAGTGTAGATTTAAGAAATATTCTTCTTGGGTACTTTTTTTACTTTAGGATTTTTTTATTTTTTTTTTTTTCCCTTTCTGCAGCCAGGGTATGGAAAGTTCAGTGCGCCTGTGAGAGGGCAAATCTTTAGCACTTGTGACTGACTGAGCCTGGGGCTTTACTGATGTGGGGTTTTGTGTCTGACTTGGACGTATGAATGCCAGTCTGTGAGCTGAATGCTGAAAAACTAGATGGGGCAATGCCAAGTGTTGCCTCATTGCAAGTGTCTGCCTCTTGGTTCAGGCCCTTGCCTTAATTTATATGCATTGTGATTCAGGTGGCTTTGCACAACAAAAATCTTTTTGTTTGTGTGGAAGATGATGAAGTACTGAGGTTAGGACTATAATGTGTACTTTCTATGGGGCTTTGTTTAATTGCTTTAGAAAAGGTAGACAGTGCATCACCTAACAGAAGAAGGAAGCAATGTTGACACAAGGCAGTGCTGGTTTGTGTGGGTTCAATATAGTATTTTATGTACAGCCAGCAATTAATCCAACACCTGACTAACCAGTTAAGAACGTTAGCACGCATGTGGGAAGATTCTTACTTGGATTTAACAGTACATCTACAGTGACTTCTCAGCAGTTGTGTTTACCTGGGGGCAAAATTTGGATCGAGTAAAGGAAGGACAGGTACACCAACCGATCTATTTGATTATTCATCTGCTGAATACTTTTTCTGCTTTCCTGGTGCGCACGCCAGGATGCTGCACAGTGTAACTCACCTTTGTGTGATGGCAGCGCCTTATTGCTTGGTTATTTCTTCTTCTTCCAACAACCACCCGTTGCTTTGTTCCTCACCTGTCTCGAGGCTGAATTACCCTTGGCTGGTGCTGCAGAAGGTATGGAAACTTACGGTAAAAGATATACTGTATACAAAATCTCAAGTGTTGCAGGTGGAGAGTTGCATGAGCTTAAAAGGAGTATTAGATTGTTTTGTTCCAGAAAGTTTTCTCGTGATTGCTTAATTCCTTCTTTGTTTAGCTTGCTGCACTATCTTCAAGCCCCTCCAATGCTGGATCAGAAGTAAAGTTCAGATCTGTGCTGGTAGGGAACAGGTGAATAGCCACGGACTCGCAACAGTCCCTTTTCATCTAAGCTGATCTGTATGTCTGTTCTGTATGTCAGTGTCCGCTGCAGACTAAAGATGCAAACTCAGCTCTGAGAAGCTTACTTAGTTGTCTCAGGCTGGTGTTGCTCTGTGTGGGAAGAGGCAAATGGGATGTTATCAGGGAGCTGCTGCAAGATGGAGGTGGGGGATACAGAAAAAGAGGGTTAACTTGAAGAAGAGTAGGCAAAAGCTTAGGAGCATGGCACAACAACAGAATACCTCAGTCTGTGGCACGATTCCATTTCTCTCTCATAAATCTTGCACTGTCCACATGGTTCTCAGTAGCATCATCTTGCCTCTGGAGAACACAAGCACCTGCCCCATCTGTCAGCCTTGTCCTCTCTGAGGCAGGAGATCCCTGTGTTGTTCAGTGTTAACTCATTGTGGGAACGTGTTCCTCTGAATCCATGGTGTAATTGGTGCTTATTCCCCTTGTGTCTTTTGACAGGGTTGTAAAGGTTTGCTTCACTTCACTGCTCAGGATACTTCAAATGTTGGATTTAAAAATGAGATGAGAACAGGCATGGGTGGAATTATTGCTTCTGATTTTAAGTTTATCTCTTTAGCCCTGTCGCTTACAAAAGGCTGTCAGTGCCACAAGGTATTGTCGGTGTGTTTCTTTGCTCCAGGCACTGTTGCTGCCTCATACTTGGAGGGTGAGGGCTGCGAGGTGGATGCCAAGGCTGCCTTCCACTCTTCTCAACACAGTGGGTGCCTGCAGGCCTTTCTGCTGGGTGGGAGCCACCAGGATTATGCATGTTTGCTCGTGTCCTTGGTAGCACAGGATTACTTACAATGCAAGCGGGATTCTTCCCACTGCGAGCAGTGTGCCTATTAAGCAGTGCTTTGGTGTTTAGCCAGTGAAACGGATTTTGCAAATAAGCGGGAGGAGGAAGTAATGGTGCTTTTTGCTTGTCATTTGGTTTTTTTAACAAAAGAAGTGTTTATTTTTATATGTCAGTCATTTTTATTTTACTGTCTTTTTGCTTCTTGTCACATCTGCCTCATTTCGCTTGTTTCTTAGTTACACATGAGATATTCACCGACTTTCAAAATAAATCACTGGCATTCTTGAGATTTCATAGCAACAAATGGTACCAGTGATAGAGAGAGAAGCAAAGATGAGCAGGAATATTTTCAGTACTGCCAGGTATTTCTGTGAGATAACTATTTTCTTTGCAGATGTCAGTCTCCCGCAAACGAGAAAGATATTTTCAGACTTCATCTCAAATCACACTTGCCAGGGGCAAGTGAATGTGCATGTTCTTAACTGGTTTGTCTTGCTTCTTGACCACTGGTGTTGGAGCTTGTACCACCACAGAAGAACTGCCACAAAAGCTATGGGTTGTATGATTTGGTATGAGAGGATGCTTTCTAAAGGGTCTGTTTCTTGGAATGACACTTAGAAATTTGGTGAGCCCTGGAGAGTATCAGGCTTAGCCAGAGTTGGATGCTGAACCGTTGATAGTTTAGAATAAACCAAGAAAAACCAACATGTCGCAGATAGGAAAATCTGGTATTATTTAGTGAATTCTATAACTGCTATGTGTGTACTTTAGTTCCTCAAGCCAGAGCTGAGACCGCAGGTCAGTGCAGGACATAGAACTGACCAGATTTGCATTCCTGCCATTAAACAGCCCATTCCAACCCAGATCTCAAAAATGACAGCACATCAGGGACTAATACTGAACGTGTATGTTGTGCTTGCCATTTTCTAAAGCTTAGAGAAGGTCTGACAGACACCTTGATCAGTAGGTAGTGCCACTCTTCCAGAGCAGTCTAGTTTTAGTGAGACATTGATGAAACGTTTTTAAAAGCTTGTGATTTGGATTTTTTTGTTTGGTTTATGTTGTGGGTTTTTTTGTGTCTCTACTCTAAGAAGCTCTTTGATTCCTTGTTATCCCAATAAAATTCCATTTTTCAAAATGTGCAACAGACAGCCAGCTAACATAGCTTACTTCTTTGTGTCCAAGCTTTGGAGAAGCCTTGCCTACTATGAGCCAGCAGAGCTGTTGTACTGCCACAGACTAGCCCTCCGGATCTCCGGCTGTTGCCTGTCCCCTGCAGGTCCTGAGTCATACCTGCCTTCCTGGTATGGGTGTCCCTGGTACATGAATTGCATCACATGGCAGAAGAAGCCTTGCATTTCAGCAGGTCGTGTAGGAAGATATCTTCGTGGTTTGCTGGTGTAGCCTGCAGGGTTTTGGCTGCCCAATTCTGGACAGCAGAGTCATCTGCCTGCTGAGTATGTTAGCTGTCAGTAAGTATGCACAACTTCAACCTCAGTTTACCGGAGATGTCTGAGGACCAGAAGCAGGCTCTTGGTTCTTGAAGTATGTGTAATGTGGAAAAAGTGTGTCATGAACAGCTACGTTCTAGCTTCTTTCTGGTAGTTGGCTGAAGTTAGCCCTGAGTTTCATACCTAGGGGTGGTAACCCAGGCACTCGTGTTGAGTCTGTGAGTCAAAGCCTTAGAAACACAGTGCTCACACTAGTTCTTTGTATTTTGAAGTAGTTTGTTAGCTTGTGTTATTGCTTGATAGTAGGAAAATGAAAAGTATTTATGAATTAAAACTTACATGCTCAAGCAGATGCATGAATTACATCTGTATTATCAGGGTCTGAATTATATTTTCGCAAAGACAAGCACACCAGCAGGTATCCATTGCCATGACTGCACAGCCCCTTATATTTCTTTTATTATTTTATACTAATTTATCTTTGTATGAAATAACCGCAAGTAGAAGAGAACTACCAAAGATGGCAAAGAGAGACGAGGAGAAATAGCAAATCAGTATTTAGTGGGAAGATGAGGAAGGCAAGATGAAACAAGCCCTGATGGATCAGGTCGTGCCATTCTAGCAGGTCACCTGGTAGCTGACACTACTGGATTTCAGGATTTCTGTTCAAGTAGTAATGAAATGGCTCAGTTCTCCAGAACTGGAACTCCCCCTTTAGTACGCAGGTGCCAAGAGAGTTTCTGTATTAGTGGAGCACTGAAGTAATTCCTTGGTTTAGCTGGTAAGTGAATGGATTCTGATATCAGCTGTCATTATTCTACCTATATCTTTAATTAATTTTATTTTTATTATTTGTTTATGTGTGTGTGGGCAAGAGAAGAATTGGACTTAATGCTGAAGGCAGTCTTCAGAAAAAGTCCTGTTGTAGCTACATACTAAGGGAAATGAGATTTTTTTGTGTGTGGTATTTTGCTGTTACTGTGCTACAGTGCCTCATTGANGGGCTCTTGAGGGCTGGGCTGAGTAGTAAAGACCGAGGCAAAGAAGGCATTCAATAACTCCGCCTTCTCCGCATCCTCCGTCACCATGGCTCCTGTCTCGGTCAACAGTGGGCCCACATGTCTCGGTCAACAGTGGGCCCACTGTTTATGTTTCTTTTATTATTTTATACTAATTTATCTTTGTATGAAATAACCGCAAGTAGAAGAGAACTACCAAAGATGGCAAAGAGAGACGAGGAGAAATAGCAAATCAGTATTTAGTGGGAAGATGAGGAAGGCAAGATGAAACAAGCCCTGATGGATCAGGTCGTGCCATTCTAGCAGGTCACCTGGTAGCTGACACTACTGGATTTCAGGATTTCTGTTCAAGTAGTAATGAAATGGCTCAGTTCTCCAGAACTGGAACTCCCCCTTTAGTACGCAGGTGCCAAGAGAGTTTCTGTATTAGTGGAGCACTGAAGTAATTCCTTGGTTTAGCTGGTAAGTGAATGGATTCTGATATCAGCTGTCATTATTCCGCCTATATCTTTAATTAATTTTTTTATTTTTATTATTTGTTTATGTGTGTGTGGGCAAGAGAAGAATTGGACTTAATGCTGAAGGCAGTCTTCAGAAAAAGTCCTGTTGTAGCTACATACTAAGGGAAATGAGATTTTTTTGTGTGTGGTATTTTGCTGTTACTGTGCTACAGTGCCTCATTGATTTCAGTGGCTACCAGATGAGAGTCTGCAGAGGAAGGCTGGTAAAGAGTTATTTGGTCATTTTCAGTATATTCACCTGTGCATCAGATCATAGCTGACCTTATTAAGCTAGACATCAGAGAGACAGTATTAATCAGCATTTATTTGCATAATGCCACATGCAAACATGTGGTATGTCAGAAGACTTTTTTTTAAAACCCTTTTGTAGTCAGTGTTGTGGGATACTTTCAATATTTTCTCATGGCTAATGCTCACCTCTAGTGTTTCCTCCAACAGAGTGCGGTGGGGACGCAGCAGCTGACTTTCCTGTGTCTGCCCTCACGCCTTGATGATAAGTGAAAGAGATTTGCCTTTACTTCAAGTACCATTGTGTCATTTGCATGACCGTGGCATGGAGCAGTAGTGTGGCAGCTGTTAATTTTGTTGTGCCAAGTTGTAGTTTTATGTAGTTGAAAAGACAGCTCTTACTCTGTTGAAATTTTGAATGGACTTGTCTTTTAGAATGCGAAGTCCTGTGGCTTTTCTTTTCCTACGTTTTTACAGTATCTCTTAAGTTTACATTGCTTTTTAGCATATTGGTAGATGAAATCACTTCTCGGTACATTGAGGCGGTTAATAATCCAAACTCACAGAGACTCGGGCAGCATATAGAAACAAGTAAACTTTACTGAAAAGACTCATGCCTGGGCTGAGAGCGGGTGTGTCCCTAAATGACAGTCAGATCAACGCTGCCATCTACTGGAAAACCCTGCTTTCTGGTCTTTGTAGCCCGGAGTTTGAAAGTGAGGAGATAACAGCTAGATACTAGCTAGCACCTGAAAGAAAGAAAAGCCTCCTGCCCAGGTTCTCTCTAGTTGAGTTCAGAGCAATTCCACGAATTCCTTCCAGAAACTGGGGAAGGAAAAGAATTTGTGGATTAAACCCGTTGGTGCCTTCCTCTTTTCCCCAGGAAAAAACTCACCGCCACTATGGATGTTACCTTCAAGCAGTTACTACCGGTCTGTAACTCTTCCATATGCTTCTTTGTAAAATATTGTGTATGAGGTAGTTTTGCTTGTATTCCCTTGCCCTGTGCCCAGAAGATCCCCATTTCCAATTTAGCCTACCAGTACTTGTATCAAATGGAACTGTTATGATGTTTCTGCTCCTGAGAGCTCCATAACACTATGAGTAAAGGAAAGTTATGCTTCATCTTCTTTGTCATGTTGACTAGCTGCTTTTAACAATATAATGCAGATAAATTTCTCAGGTATGTATCAAAGACCAGTCTGTCTCTTCCCTTTTCAAGACACAACAAAACAAGTTGGTGAAATGACATTTCAAAGGGATTTTATAATTTTAACAGTTTCAACTTGCTGAAGAACTTGAGTTCTTTCAGCTTTTCCTTTTATTTTCCATCTATCCAGGATAAGTAAGTTGAAAAAAGATGAAAAATGCACATATTGAACAAAAAAATCTGCCAGGCATAAATTAGTTTGACAGCGACATTTTTCCCCTCAGCGTCACCTTAAAATGTATAAGGATCTCTACAGGCAGAGAAATGCTGTGTATATGTCCTACTGGTACTTGCTGAATAGGGAAGAGAATTCAGATCCCGATGTCTGATTTTAGGGTCAAAGTTTTGAACAGCAAAAAAAGGAAAAAGGTGTGAAGTTGAGTGAGGTGAGTCAACATAGGGGGGAAGGGTGTAGCCAATATTTATTACTTTTAATAAGACTGTTGTGTTCATGGGAGGATCAACATGTTTTCTATTACTGGAAATTAGTTTAGGGGTTTGGGGTTTTTTTTTCCAGTTGGGGAACTCTGTTGGAAAGGCAGTTTGTCACAAGAAATAAGATAGCCAAGACAACTGAGAAATCCCATTAAGAGAGAGAGTTTGAAAGCAGATGTCAAAAACCTGCCTTTGTGGAGTCATTATTAGTTAAGCAGAGCTGGTGTGGTCAAAAAGTGGTTTCTTCACAAGAAGGGAGCAGTGACGCTTGTGCTTATGACAATCTTCATCCGACTCATACGACTGGGCATTTTTTTATCCTGTCTTATAAAGCCTCAATGTTAAGCATTAAAAGTTCATTTGTATCGCTCAAGATTTCCATCTGTTCTTAGAAAATGACTTTGTGCTGAATGAAGAGAAAGGGCAAACCTCTTTCCTACCTCCACGGAGACAGATGTAGGAAATTCTTTGAATTAGGAGAAGATATTTGTTTTCAGAAAGACTTCACTTATGTTTTCCTCTGACATTTTTTTTTTTATGCAGAAAAGGATTTTATATCTCCAGTTCAGCTAAAATGGACAAATCAGCAGTGAGGGCCTGGATTATTAAGGTGCAACTTGAGCATAGATGCATACGTGTTTCAGCAATTTATGAGTAATAATAAAGACTGAGCAGATTTTAAAGCAGCAAAAAATAACTGTGTACAACACTAAGCACAATAAAAGCAAAAGAAATCAGGCAAAATGGAAGGAAGGCATTTTGTAGCAGTAACTACAAGAGTAAGTATCACTTTTTTCCAGTGATAGATGCAAAGATATGAGAGATAATAAACCACTTTTCTAGTTATGCAGTCACTGAAAATGTAACCTACCAAGAGTAACCATGATTTGTTTCCTTTTCTTGCTTTAATATGATATATGAAGAACTTCTGAAAGAAATCTTTTAAATAAACTAGGATCTTCTAGTAACAGAGAGAATTAAACTGCTGGGCCTAGAAACTGCAGACAACCCAGCAATTTCCAAGCAGTTTTTATAGCTTGCAATTCACCAAATGCCAATTGTGGAAATCTCCTTCCTGTCTGTCACTCAGCTTGCTAACACTGGCATCCTTTTATGGACTCTTACTCCTTTACAGTTGCTACTTTTTCTCCTCAGAAGAGGAGAAAGTCCTCCAAAATTTTCATGAGTGAGGCATGCCATATTTCCAGGAAGCACTGGGGAACCATTCTGCCTTGAGTGAAATACTATTTTTTTTCTTTTTGAGGTCTGACAGTGAAATTGTAAATCCCATTGGACATCAATATCTAAATGTTAGGGGTTTCTATCAGTCGACTTTGTAGGTTTGGTCTGTCAGCTTGGCTGTCCAACAGCTTTGTTACAGGGTGAGAATTCTCACCCCCCACCCCAAATATGCATCAAAGATTTTGCTCCTGATAGTATTATTTGGTTTAGCTATGAACTTCTACATGCCGTCTTGGACTGTTATTACCCAGTTTGTAATTCCGTTTTTACAAAATCTTGCAAAGCTGGCTCACTGACAGGAATAGGGTCAGAGCAGTGAGCTGGATAATATTTTGTTCTTTTAGTACTAGCCTGCAGGCAGAAACAGCTCTCATCCCCTTCTCTTTCTCATGTGCTGCTGCTTCTGTTAGCTCGTGGATTTTTGCGGTGAGGTGCCCTGTTTCCCCTTAGCAAAGCTTTCCCTGGGGTATCCTCATTTCTTCACACTGGTTATTTCTCCGGCAGGGTCTGTGAAGACATGAACGCATTGGCCTCTGGAATAGATGCCACAAATCAGTCTAGCACTCCTTTCTAATTTTAATGGAGATGAGCTACTAGTTGTAATTTCTTGAATCTCTCAGTTAGGATATAGGGAGACCATAAATCTTAAAGCAACAAACATCCCCAATTCCTACGCTTTGAAGTGAATAAGAGCTCCTGGGTCATCAGCACTTTTGGGAAACAGGCCGCTTAACTAGGTGTCTGAAGCCATTATACCCATTTTGTTTTGTTTTTTAAACTTTGGTCACAACGTTTAAGGAAAGCTGGAACAAAAAGTTTGACCGGTGTGAGCAGTGGCCTTGCTGAACAGGTTTACACAACTATACTATAGTGTCCAAACTCAGCACTCCTGTGTCAAGCCAAGAGTTTGGGTTTGAGTTTTATTGTATTTATTATTGGTGGTTTTGGTTTGGTGGGAGGGATCTAGGGGTTTTGTTCGTTTTCAACTTCCTTATGGAAAAAAACCACCAAGAAAACCTAAACCAAATGTCAGGTGTACTTTTTAAACTGCTTCTATCAGGGCTTTTCTTTCCATACCTTACATCTTCCCCTTTCAAAATGTGCTTTCACTTGGGTATGGGATATGATATTCTAAGCAATTGCTATAAATGTCTGCTAAAACATGTTTCTTTACAGAGTATAACATGACTGAAAGTATGCAGTATATTATTATGTTCTTATTCCACCTCATTTTTGTCCTAATCTAAAAATACAGTTCATCTCCCTAGTCCCCATAGATGAATAATGAGTTAATCAATCATGCTCTGTGCTGTTACTTGGAGACTTTTTATTTTTTTTAGAGAACTAGTACAGTTTTCTCAGTACATAAACTATGTAAGCAATATACTGAAACATAAATGGAAAAAATATACCAATTCATGATAAATCCTTGCAAGTCAATTAGGGAAGGAGGGGGAGGCACATGAAGGTAGTACCATGGCTTATCATCTATTAGTGGATCATATAGTGGTGTTTTGCCTCTGGGTAAACTCTTCAGCTTTTGTTGGGTGATTCTTGAAGGGTGGCTCATCCCACAAGCAGCCTTCAGCAGCTGCTTGTTGGAGGGAAAACCCGCATGGTGTGGGATGTGTGTTTTGATGGCATAGCTGTGCTTGATCCACAGCACTTTGAAATCTCATTGTGGGGAGGTGCTCATCGTGGGTATCAGTGGTTATTCTGTCTGAACAATCTTGTACCGAAACTTTGGAGGGTTCACAGGCACCTGAGCACTGCAAATGTAAGAGCTGAACTACCCTTGCAGAGGAAGCAAAGGGCATTCCCTCTGCTGTGAAGTGTGGTGCTTCACAATTGCTTGTAAATCTGCAGCATTATTTGTCTGTCTAGTCCTTGGCAGGTTGCAACAGAAAGATCAGCAATCTGAGTTCCCTCCTTGTACTGTCACGATCCAGACCTTCTCTAGGTAGTCATGTGTTTTGTGGTGGTGAGTCCCTCAGGGTGGTGGCTCTCCTGTCCAGAGACCCCAGGGCTATCCTTGTGTCCTAGAAAATTACGCCAGGCTGGCTTCACTGGCAAAAGCTCTGCCAACCTGAGTGTCAGTAACGCGTAGCCTTTGAGCACTTGCGACCTGGCAGAGGCAGCAGGTGTACCTGCAAAAGGGTATTGGCACATCTCAAAGGTGACGTTTCACCAATACAGAGCCTACATGGTTTCTGATTATGCTTTTATGCCTTAGTCAAAACTGCTGTATAAGATGGTGTGTATGTCCTGAATTCCGTTCCCATATTCTATTCCTACTGCAGATGCCAGATCACCAGTGTGCAATCAATATCTTCCTTGTTCCTTTTTCACCTGCACTTACTTTGCAGGACTTCATCACTTACTGTCCTTCTACCCTTGTTAACGTACGTGGTTTTGTGCAGGTGCCTCATCTGCTGCTCACAGCTTCCCTGGGCTCTTTGATTAACACTTCAGCAAAGCCGTCCTGTCTCTCCATTCCTGCTGCAGCAAAGCCCACCTGGGATGCCTGAAGTATTTTTCTGGTGCTACCAATCTAGTCAAACCCCTTATCAAGGAATTTGGAGGCTTGCTTCCAAAAACTAAAGCAGAGTGTAAGTGGGTGTTTGTCTCAGTGCTACAGGCCACTTGAGAACATTTCATGCTTATTCTTAAGGCAGTTTGGGTGGCCCTGTGGGCTTCAGGATTATTTCAGATTTTTTCAGTCTTTTTCTGCGGCTTTCTAACAGTTCTTTGCAGCATTGTATGCAACACACAGCATGGTGGAAAAATTGTGGTTTTGGTCTTGCCACATGCCTAACAATGCAAATGGTTTATACTTCTGGTATAAAATATATAATATAGACATATAAACCTAGAAATGGAGGTTATTTGTACTGAAGCTGTGAAATTCTGTCTTCAGTGTCCTGTTCTAATAATTTAATGTCTTTCATTTCAAGACTATGAAGACCAGCAGCTTCTCTCATCTTCCTTATGCTTTGGCCTTCCCTCCCAGTTCAGGAGATGGCTGTTGCTGTTCATTTCTTCAGGCAAGCCTAGTTCTGACAGAGGGGGAACTGAAAAATCAAAGGAATGACAGTCAAAGTAGGACAAGATAGTTGAAGTGCATCAGCTCTCACAGGCAAAACTTACAGAGGTTGATAAAGCATGGTTAACATTTGTTGGACACTGTAAGACAAAAGGCTGAAAAGTTGGGCTTTGATTTTTCTGTTTGAATGTTAGACTGAAACTTCTTTGAAAAATAAAATTGAAGAAAAATCAGAGAAAGAATGTCTCCAAACAGGAGGTGCTTTAATTTGTAAATAATGAAGAATGCTTCCTCTTCTATTCCCCAGGTTTTAAAATCTAGAAATTGCATAAAGTATCTTTTTATACCCTGATAATATCTGTCTTCTAAAATATGGACAGTTTTCACAGGAAAAAATAAAAGACATTTGTGGTTTTACTTATGCACTAATCTGTTGAGAGAAAAATGCACTCTCATGATGCAAGTGAAAGCAAGCTTATTATTGTCAACCTAAAATAACCCCAGATCAAGTAAGTTAAGCTGTTTCAACTTGGGGTTTCCTTTTTTTTTTCCTTCTTTCTTTCCTTGTTTTTTTTACATTTGTCCTGGGAAGAACAATACAGTTGCCAGTACTGCTCCCAGATCCTTTAAGGTTCTTCTTGTGGGATGCTAAATTTTGTCTTTGCTGGTGAAAAAGGGGTGGGTTTGTGTCAGACCACAAACTAGAGTTGTCCTGAGGTGTCCTGTGAAGTGAGTTTGCCAAGGTGAGTTTCCTTGCTGACTTCCGAAGGTTCACCTCAGGGTTAATCAGTGTCTCATCTTCCCAAAGATAATGCTCTGTTGCTACCTTGAGGAGGGGTCTGTATGTTGTTTATGCTGAGAGAGTTCCGCAAAAAAGCCCTGAGCGGGCTGATGGAGGAAGGTGATCGACTGCTGGCTCGGGTGCCAGGGCTGGTGTGAGGCAGCAGGCAGGACCCAGGGTGAGGCTAGTGATAATAAGAGACACACTGTGGCCCAGAGGAGCTTTCACAAATTTCCCTAATGATGGAGTTGCTGCAGATGCTCTGATGTTGGGTTCTTAGACAGCAGAGATCAAAATTAGCTTGTATTTACCCAGAAATGATATAATTTCTACTTTGATTGCAGGGTTGGCATTGCCTACGGATAATGTGTGTTTCCTAATAATTGAAATATCTATGACCCTTCCCCACAAAGCATTCAGCAATTTCTTAATGCATGAATCCCTGCATTAGTAGATTCAGTTCCTCCCATGTGCTCTTTAACAGCTGCCACGTGTCAGAATTTGAAATAGAGCCCATCAAGGTGGACATGAATGATTGACGAGCCATTGGGAGAAAACTGGCTTGACTTTGCACATGTAGGCTGGCTTCATGAGGTTAAGGGCGCTGTTAGGCAGAGGGTAATAACGACTGCACTGTTTTCAAAATCTAGTTCTGGAACCAGGAAGGCAGGATGGTTTTGGAGCATTGGCTGAATGACACCCAACATGATGGAGCACACCTGCCCACGTGCTGCAGGCACGCATGATCTTCCTATCTCACTGCCTCCAGTGCAGAATGCAACCAGTACTGCATTTGTATGTTACACCAGCATGTGTATATATATCTACACGCAACTTGTATTGTTGATTGTTGGTTTGCCCATTTTCTGAAGATTTAAAAGTTTCTCCCTTGAGCCTGCACCCTGGCTTTTCAGGTCATATAACTAAGAAAACAAAGTGGATTTGCAGGAGGTACCAGTAGTTTCTTGACTTGTTGCTATTCTTTCAGTGGAACTGTAACCAGTCACACAAGCATCACAGCACAGCCTTCAAGATCCTGTGACTGTTCCCTAAAGCTGTCCTTCTCCCCCTGCAAGAGAATCTGGTACCTGAAAGTCAAGAACTTCATACGGATCTAGTGGGAGGTGTCCCTGCCCATGGCAGGGGGGTTGGAACTAGGTGATTTTTAAGGTCCCTTCCAACTCTAACCATTCTATGAAAGCTGCAGTTCCAGTGAGAGGAGGGTGAGACACCCAATGCAGTGGTTACGTGAGAAGGTGAGATTTAAAAAAGAACAACTTTGTGTAAACCATTGTGCTGTGATGGCTGTGGTCATGCATGTGAGGAACAGCACCTTTGGAGTGGTGCAGGCTACCTCATTTCAGAACATGCTTAATTAATTTTAGGAGGGTCATTTGAAGTCAATTACATGGACACAAGGGCGTTCTGAATCATTTGCGATGCATCCATGAAACATCTTTGGGTGGCACTTTGATTCTGCTCTCTTCTCTTGAGGAGAAGGTCAAGTGAACAGATGAAACTCACCATGTGGAAACGGTAGGGAAGGAGAGGGGAATTCCGTATTAGCCAACATTCAAATTAATAAACTGCTTTGTAATTTCAGAACTATACTCATTTATTTGCTTTTGCATTAAAAATAGAAAGGCTGCCATACTTTCTTCAAGCTGCAAACCAAGAATAACTGATGATTGACACTTGTTCATTTTTTTGTTGGTCACTGAAATCAAATGGACCAAATATTGTCAGTACAGCCTTCAGCTGACAGCAGTAAATTTAAAGCTGAGAGCCTTTCCAGGATAGGAGAAGGTATTTGACAGTTTTAGTAGTCTCTGGGCACATACATGCTGGCCAATTTGACCAGGCTGGAATTACAAATATATATTGTAAAGAAAAAAAGTTGTAAAATGCTGAACTCTCATAGAATATTTTTAAATGACAACAAAAATCCTTGTGATGATTTTTTTAAGTTGCATTAAACCAACAATGACTACAAGGGAGAATTTTCTCTCTCAACAGCCTAAGAACAATCAGTATTTTCAAATGGAAATCACTTGTGCTTTGGTTTGGTTTTTTTTTTAAATTCCATTTTGGGTGTGATTTTTAAGCAAAAGACCTTTTTTAGTGTCTGATGATGAAAACAAAGTTGGTTCTAGTCTATTTTTGTTGTTTGAGAAGTATAAAAAACGAAGTTGAAACGGTGAAAAACAAAGTTGTTTTGGGGTGAGAAGATGAACAGAAGACTTGTTTGAATGAGCTGTTAAGTAATTAAGATGCTATTAGATGTAATTTCTGGATTATTTTTTTAGGGGTAACTATGAACTAGGTTATATACATTGTTGAGATTAGTCTTAGGTACTACTTCATATTTCTTTTTGTGTAACTTTTATAAATTTTGCAAGTGTCATTTAAAAAACCAAAAAGATTTAACTTTGAAATCTCTTTGAGGTTTACAACTAAATAGGATCTCTCTCAAAGTTTTCCAGGAGATGCAGCAAGTTATTTAAATACATGCTGCCGATTTCTGTGCCCCATACTTTTGATATCAGTATTGTTTTCATGTCCTAGTAGTTTAAGCAAGTTTGCAAGTGAGCGGCCTTATTTTGCGTGTAAGATTACCAGTGAAGAGTAAAAACTGCTCCTAGTTACTGTAAAAGGCTTGGCTTCTATCTTAATCTTTTGAAGGTTACTTTAACTAAGAAACTCTCTAACAAAAATAATAGTCTAACTTTGCAAGACAGTTTTGTCTGAACTTGTAATTAAAAATTCATAGTCTGATTCTTTCCCTGTGTGAGAGGGAAATAAATTTGCTTGAGCTGGCTAGTATATCTGGTGCCATATATCGAGTTGTCTCTACAGGTCCCTGTTAAAGTAGAGTTGTAGGCTTATTAGCATCCTATTAATATGTGCATAAAATATAGTCTGTGTCTGAGCCCAAATACACAAGCTGGGAAATCAAAGAGAAATCCTTCACACCTTTTGCTGGCTTCATCCTGAACTTTTATTTATCTTAAAACAACTTCCTTAGGAGAATTTCCTCTTCTAAAGGAAACGCTTCTCTCCATACTTAACAGGGGAATACTGCACTGAATTATTTTTGGAGTGACACAGTCACCATTGAGAGAGAATTGCTTTAATCAAGACATATGAATCTTAATTTTGACTTGTGTAAATTTTTCATCACTTTAAAAAGCATCTGGGTTGGTTTTTTTTCTTTATAGGTAAAGGTTAGGGAAATGTTGAGATGTATGTTTGCTTATATTTTATGAAATGTTTAGAAACAAGGGACTGGGAAGGCTGCAGCGTGTTACAAATTTTAGTTTGTTTGTATGGACAATAGTAACATACTTGTTTCTGAGTACTTCAGTGCTTTATATATACTGCAAAATTACCTCTAAAACTCAAGGTGGCTTAATACTGACTTACATAATACAGTGGAGAAATCTTTAATTTAACACTTGTGATTTAAAATTACTTCTGACTACCTTATGTTAGTAAGCAGTCAATTTAGGCCGAATTAATATTGGTCACTATTAAACTGAAATGAGAGGTTATGTTTATAAAATTCAGTGTTTGTTTCCCAGCACAGCCTGATGCTCAGACAGAGACTGTTCTAGTTGTAAAGTCGTGTAGACTGAAGTCTGATGATGGTTAAGTACCGTCTTTTTCCATGATAGATAAACACCCTATTAATTTTGTTGGGCAGAAAAGAAAAAAATTCTTCCCAAGTACAGTACTTGTTCTTCTATGTTCACACTGCATTTTGCAAACGTGGTAGGTAGGCTTTTGTCAGCTTATGCACATCTCTTAAAATATTTCCCCCTGCACTAGTAGTCAGACTACCACTTGGCTATTAATATCTTTTTTTAAACTGTGATGCTGTGGGAGTCCAGCGGCAGCTGACTGAGAAAAAGTGCACTTCCGAACTGTTCTTCGTCCAAACTTTGAAATTTTGTGCCTGAGAGCCTGGCCTGGTGCAGCGCACGAGGTGTAACCGCTGCCACAATGGGAACCGTATTCAGGGTGGCATTTGTATAAAGGAAACGGAGAGTTGCAGGTGGGGGATAGGATAAATCCTTGCATACGCTGCTCTGTCTGGTGCATAGCAAAAGCTCAAGTCTGCCTCATGGGCTGTTAGCAACTGTTTATAAAAATCAGGGAATTCTATTAAAGCTTGAGGGTTGAGGAAAAACTTAACTTGGTAATGGAAGCTGAAGCGTACGCTTTTAAAATCAGAGTAGCTATTTATGTCCTGTAAAAGTAGTCTAATTTAACACTTCAAAAACAGTTTCCAATAGCTTTATGTTGTTCAAACTGCCAAAAATCCATTTTTTCGCCTGTTTTCCTTCAAGATTTTTTTTTTTTTTCAGGAACATTTTCCCCTTCGTTTTCCTGACTTGTAGCTGCCAGTGAAAGTGTCCCCTGCCTTGCCTGCAGCCTGGTGCCTGCTGGTAACCACACTGCGGCAGAGCCAGCGTGAGCAGCCTCCAGGCAAGCTCTTCCCACACTCGTGTGCCAATGGGTCTGCAAGCCTATATGCAAAAGTCCCTGTATCCAATTACTAAGTTGTCAGCCAGATTTGTAAAACTATGCTAATGCTTCTTTTTACAGGAGTTACTCACACATTATTGCTCAGGGTTTCCACGTTGCTGTTTCCCACTGTATGTTAATGTCAAGTAAACGCATCAGTGACCAGAAAATACAGGCTTCCTCTGCCTGGGCCTACACACACAAAATGGTTGAACTTTTGTAGCCTTGTCTACAGTGTCATGGGGGCCTTGAAGTCGAAAAGAAAACATCAGCCCAAGTTTTTTCCTCTTTCAGTATCTTAAGCTTGTTTAAAGGGCACAGTTTCCCCAGGGAGTTGTATACATGGATATAAAGCCAATCAGATTAATATGGAAATGAAATTTAAAAAAAAAACCCACTTTTTTTTTTTTTCTTGCCCAAGATTACTTTATGGAGCAGACCACACTTGTTGCAATGAACAGGTCAGCTCAGCCCTTTCATTGTAAAGGCCTGTACCTGTCTAATTGCACTCATGTTCATCGGCAGGCATGTCTGCACGGACGTGGGGGGCCCCGCAGTGTTTTGGGTATAGGGCAGGGAAACAGCAGTGGTGATGAAAATAAGTGTATTTCAACAAGTGTCCATGGTTCCTGACAAACTTTAAATCCTCTTTATCCCTACCAATTTTTACTGGAAATACTGAGATAGATTAAAACAGTTATATTTATGGAGCGAAAGTCTTTAGAGCTAATTAGTTCAGACCTGCAACGTACTTCAAAGTGAGCCTCCGGCGGTTGTCGCCCCTTGGCACTCAGTGGCTCACGCCATGGAGCAGCGCTGAGGACAGGCAGATGGATGGAGGATGTTCTTCGTCTCCTGCATGCCAGCTGCTGGCAGGTTCTTCGGTCCATAGATCCAGATCAGAGATAGTCCAAAGGAAAAAAATAGCACACTGGATGTTGGGTCCTCAGCACTGACTTAATTTCTGCAGGTTCAGCTTCTGCCATGTAGATGCAGCCAGAGGTGTGCATCCAGAGTCTGCTCATTTCATTGCTCTTAAAGTGTCTGCAGTGCATTTTAGGAGGTGTGAAATTCTCAGTCCCATGGAATCATTTGTCCTGGTGGCATCTGTAAAACCGTATTAGGACTTAACATAGAATTGCCTAGGTTGAAAGGGACCTTTCAGATCATCTAATCCAACCATCAACCTGACACTGACAAAACCCACCACTAAACCATATGTAATGCATTGATGTATGAGCAAATATTCACTGATTTTTAATTTTGACAGCTAAGTATTATTAGCAAATAAAATAACCTAAGGACTGCAGGCCTGGTTGTGCCTGTCTGTGTGGAAAAAAAAAAGAAAAAGAAAAAAAAGTCTGTTGGAGGAAAGGACAGGGTAATTTAGGTTTTTTCCCTCAGGTTCTCTCTTCAGAGAAACAAATTCTGGAGCATGTGGAGGAGGAAGGGGGAAAAACTGACTGCAGGGAAACTGAGAGCAGGGTTCTGCTCCAGCAGAAAACCTGCCAGTACCTGTTTCTCTGGTGGATGTAGTGGGTATTATGAGAAAAAAAAGCCCCACCAAGTATGTTCGCTGTGAAGCAAGGCGTTTAAATGTGTTCTTTAATGCTTCAAGTTCACTGCTCTTCTGAACACAAATCTTGCAGTGGCTCTGCACAGGGAATGTATATATGTTACACGTTATCCCTTATCAATGCCTATAAACACTTAAAGGGTGGGTGTCAGGAGGATGAGGCCAGGCTCTTTTCAGTGCTGCCCAGTGACAGGACAAGAGGGAATGGGCACAAACTTGAGTATAGGAAGTTCCACCTAAACATGAAGAGGAACTTCTTTACCTTGAGGGTGGCAGAGCACTGGAACAGGCTGCCCAGGGAGGTGGTGGAGTCTCCGTCTCTGGAGACATTCAAACCCCGCCTGGACGCGTTCCTGTGTAACCTGCTCTAAGGTGGCGCTGCTCTGGCAGGGGGGTTGGACTAGATGATCTACTAAGGTCCCTTCCAACCCTATGATTCTATGGAGAATGGAAGCAAGTGGGCAGGTACAGCATAGACGCTGCTTTGCTCCACTCATTGCCTGCAGATGCCCAGGCTTTGACAGTCTGTGAGCTAGCATCGTTGGAAACAGGGGCTGTAAAAATGTACTGTGTGACCTGTTGATCTCCGTAGTGTCTCCTGATGTTCCTGTTTTACGGTCCTTTTAAATCTCTGTCACTTTCTCAGTGCTTGAATTACTGGAATGCAGCACCAAGGTCCAGGATAAGGCAGGTGAAATGGTTGTAAACCAACAAGGAAATAAAAGCTTTTTGCTCCTCTCCCCTCAACCATTTTGAATTTCAGTGAGACTATCAGCATGACAGGGTCATAGCTGTGCTTAAAGGAACACAAAACATGAAATACTGTGTGTAAGCTGATGTTTCAGCTGTGACTGTGACAGTTACTTATTAACAACGAAATATCAATATAGTGCTGGTAGGTGTCTGCGAATCTTTTCAACTGACCACAGCAATGCAGCAAAAGGCAGATCTGTCTACTTCTTACTTGCTTTGTGAGACCAGGCTCTGACTTCTAGAATTTACAGCTGCTTTCAATCAGGTGCTCACTTAATCACGTTTTTACGCTTTCTCCCCATTTTGCAAATAATTGACATGAAAGGGGAAAATCCTAGAGACGAAGACAGTAGGAAATGAACAGAGGAAAAAAAAGTAAATGTACTGTCTGCACCTTTCTCAACCTATTTTTCAGTTTAGTTTATCTGGGGCTTGTGAAGTAGCACATTGTCTTTCCCATGCAGGGAGAAACTGGGCACCCAGTGACTGAAGATCATGTATTTTACTGACACAAACCTGTATTTTTTCAATTCCTTTGACAGCTACCCTTGCAAGAATGCCAGGTGTGAATCTTATCAAAGTATTAAATATAATTCCCTATTTAAAGTAAGAAATAGTTGTTCAAAGCAACTTGCAAGCGGTGTCCAGTTGGTCTGAGCAGTTTTTTGTTATGAGGGTTTTGTTTGTGCAGACTTGCCTACGTTTATAAATAGTAAATGCTAGCAAATACTTAGCTAGCATGGAGAAAAAGAAACAGTGCTGTCTGGTTTAGTAGTGCAAGAGTTACCATTGAGAGTTACTACTAGCAAAAGCTGTTCTTACTGTTTGCATGAATATTATGCTAAATCTAAACAGAAGCTTTGCAATGCTGGAGAACAACTGATGTGAAAAACTATTGTCACTAATTGACACTGTGGTGTCAGATGAATGGGGGCAGTGAGCGAAACGAGTTCCTCCTCTGGGTTTGTGCCTCAAGACGGCTCTTATGGCTTCGTCTCTGAGGTGATGCCATGCTCCCATCATTCCCCTTGGTCCAACACTGGCAGATCTGTCCTTTACTTGGTAAGGTGCTCCTACAAAATGTGTAAGATTATATATATATGTCATACTTAAACATATATTTGCAACAGATTAATTTCTTCAACCCGGAATGTGAACCTCATTTGCTTGAAGCAAAAAAAGCAGAACAGTGTGAACCTTATTTTTTTTTATGAAAATAAGCAAAAAACTCCACACCCTCTGACTCTAGTGGATTCATTGATCTGCAGCTTGAATAATGGAGACTATATGACTTTTTTTTTTTATGGGGAATTTAAAGTTTTACTGTCTTCATGAGCCCAAATACAATGTGAATTTTTCACAAGTGTGTGAGTCTGTGTGATCCCTCCTAATCTTGTAGCATGGGATCACTCTTCATGTGAGCTGCTGAAAGTTAAGTGTCTCTCCGAAACTAGTCATCTTAGACACCTCCTCCCCCACCTGGCCGATAGCAATGCCAGGGTGATTCATCTCACCTGCTTCACTCACCTATCCTAGAATGGGATAAATGGCAATCGGGAGGCACTTATCTCTCTTGCTTGACTGCAGAAGGAGCCTAGATGACTGGCTTCAATGAGCCACCTGATTTGTAGGTGGTTATAGGCCAAGGAGACTACATCTTTTGATCTCGGTGTGTAAGCTGGAGTTTTTGGAGATGTTTTCTTAGTGCTGAAAGGATTTCTTATATGTATATATGCACATAGTTGTACAAATAATACCACCATTCTTGTTAGTTGGTGGTTTATGTTTGGATATGTGTATACTTGAGTGATCAGTTCATAAGTATATAATTTTGTGTCCCAGATTTCTTTTTGAGAGGTAGCAAGACAAAACTGAAATGTTTGTGTGCAGGCACAGTAGTTCCCTTCTCACAGAGGCGCAGGGCAGCTCTCACTGTGATGAGGAGTTTGGTACCTGGGAAAGGCAAATCTATGCTAATCTCAGATGGAATAAATAATCCTCATTATGAAGATTTGGTAAGTGTCCACCATAGCAGTATCCTTTTAGCTAAGGAGGAGGATGTCTGAGCTTGCCCATGTTCATGGAGCAGCACATCAGCAGAGCCCAGCTCAATTCAGTTCTGTAGCAAGTCTAGATTTGTGGCAATGGGAAGCTGGTTGTATCCCTGTTTCCCCATGTGTAGTGTTTTTCTGTATTGCAGAGGAACCTCAGTGCCTGGATATTTTCGGTATACTAACCCCTGCTTATGCAGAGCTCCTGTCCTGCAGTGTGCCAGGCGATGGTGATGTAGACCCTTCAGCACTTGGTTCCTCACTGAGCTGAGAAGAGCAGGCCAGGCACCGAATTTCTGTACCTTGGTGGCTGTGTAGTCTCCTTGAAAGTGCTGAGCTGGAAAGTAACAGCGGTGAGAGCTCAGCTGCAGTGCTGTTGCGGTACTTGGTGGTTGCCTGACACTTCCCATGACATGAGCATTGGCCGGGTGAGTTGTGGATACACAATCTGCAGCTGTGGGATCTTTCTGAATTGTCTTTCTGAATTCTAGGCTGCTGATATCTGGGAACCATAAGGAAACCTCTATACCTCACGTCAGTATGGCAGTACAGAGATGGACGTCATGAGGCTGAAGGCATATAGCTGTCTGTTCTTTGAAATTCATCAGACAGGCATCCTGGGAGCTCTGTTGATGATGATTTTTAGTGCAGGCTGTGGGGGTTGTTGCCCAGAGATGCTGTACATAAACAGCCCTGGCAGGCGGTCAGAGGAGCAGGGGCTGGGAGCTTTGGTAAGATCTGTCGGCAGAGGTGGTGTAGGGAGCTAGAGGATAGCTAGCTGGACACACCTTTGCCAACAGCCAGTGGGGATTTAATGTAAAGTGCTATTGGAAACTAACTCACTCATCTGCTGATCTTTGCTTTGATTTTTTTGAAATGTCAGAGATGGGGTGTGTGTGTGGAATTATTAAAAATAAAGGAAAACTAAAGGGAGAGAAGCATGTCTTGAAGGCAGGGAGTCTGACCTGACATGGCGAGCTCTGAATTAGTACAGTTACAGTTTGATTTCCTTATTTTCTTGTAATGCAAAAAGCACTAAGAAATCATTAAACATCAAATGACGATGTTTTGGTTCACTTTCATAGCAATGATGCCAGAAGTAGGAGTGCCACATGAGAGCACCTTGGCTGTTGGCAATTGAAAAGGCAAGGTTAATTTAGCGGAGTCGAGTGGATTGTTCTACCCATATCACATTATATAGTGACACTCAGTGGAAGGAGCTCTTAGTTCCCTGGGCTGGATTCTGGCTTGCCTCTGACTTTTGCAGTGATATAATGCTGTGAAAGTACTTCTTTGTTTTGGCAAAGCTGTGACAAAGTGGCAAAATCTTGGTTTGGGAGATTTCAACCTGCTTTTTTTTTTTTTTTTTTAAATTTTACAATCTTAAGATGCAAAAGTAAGAATCTAGTTTGTGTCACATTTTAATAAAACTCTGTACTTTTACCCTAATGAGGTGAGACGCGGACTTTAAAAGGCTAGGATAATTTATTGAGGTTCTTTGGATACCAGATAAAATATCTCATAGTTGATATAAAGATTTCAAAATTGCATATATTTTGTGGAATGTTTTTGGCTGAAGTAGGATATATTTTTATGTGGCCCTTTGTTAATTATTTAATGCCTTGGCTTAAATTTAAGAACAATATCCTTTTCACTCTGTTCTACCAAAAAGCCTATGCTTTGACAAAAATAATGTCCTTTTCACAAAATCTGAGAATTCACAAACATTTCCTCCGTGAGCCCATTTTCCTGACCTCAGCCATTGTGTTGTCCATTCTCCTCCAAAAGAGAAGTTGAAAAGGAGAGAGAGACAAAGAGGAAAGGGATCACAGTATCTCAATTTTATTTTCTTTCCTGAAAAGTATTCTCTTTGGACAGACAGTAATTGTAGTTTCTAATGACACAAACTTGAAGGGAAACAGAAGAAGACTACAAACAGCTTTATGGGCCTATCAGCAGGAATATGTGGCTACAAATTGCTGAGTAAATGAAACAGCCTGTTGTTTCCTAAACCTGAGTTTGTGAGTGTTATGCCAAAGTATTTGAGGAGGAGCTAGAGCACCAGGCGGTGTAAAGGATACCTGCTGAGTCCTAATTGGTGCCCACTGTTGTTAATGGCTTCCTGTGGCTGAATGTTTACTTGTCATTTGTTTTGTGCTTTGTTTCCCAGCTACTGGAAGTTTAAAAAAATACTGACCAAAACTTTATTTTGCTTTTAAGTGGACATCCCTGGACATCAAGTGCCGCGCTGCAAATTGTCTCATGACGCTAAGTACCTTGAGTCTATTTCTCAGTCCTGTAATTACCAGGTTACATTTCTTCAAAAGTTACATTTGCTTTGGATATTGTTTTTGAATTTGGAAAGTTTTCTGATTTATTATAATATATATTAATTATATAGATGAGAAAATTAGGCAACATAAATGTCTGGGGCTTTGTCTACTGCAAGGCAGTGTGGTTAGACATTTAAAAATACCTCAAATAATACCAGTCGATTTTTAAGCATCTGTCTTCCTAAAATGTTAATTTCTCCCATAAACATCAACTTTTGTGGGATACCTGTGAGTTGTCTCTGAAAGATGAGGAAGAATGAAACCTTGCATGTTCAGAACTTTGCTACAAAAGAGTTCCCACATGTGATGCAGCCATCATCTGGTTTAGTGGTATTTTTTCTGTTCTAATCCAAAGAGACTAAAAAACCACTCTTGCCAGGTCAGTGTTTCAGACACTTTGCTCGCTCTGTCCTTGGTTTCCCTGACAAGATGGCCTGCTAGTTCCAGCTACGGTGTGAACACCTCCCTGCTGGGAAAAAGGAGTGAAACTGCTATTTTTAACTAGGCCACCAAATAGTTTGTGGCAAATAACTGTGTACAGACATTACTGATCAAGAAAGAATTAGAACTAGTGAAAACGTCCTAATCCCATAATCTTGAGTCATCTGCTTCTCCTGCACAGGGTTTGGGCAAGTGGGAAGTGATGAGTGAAGTCGAGGAACATTTAATTTCAGTAGCCCTAGAGAACAACACAGGCTTGCGGGAAAAAATACATATATCTCAATCTAGCAATTAAGTCTTACTCTGCGTATCTCTGATTGAAGTAGAACTTCTAGGTATTTGCCCTCTGTTCATAGCGGTATACAGCTTGATATACAGAAATGTAATATAATTGCAAAGAATTGGATCCATTTGTCAGTGATAAGGCTGTGTTTGAAAGCTACTTTGCAGTAGTAACATGTTAGATTTCAGTCAGTGATTGAGATGCCCTCGGAGGCAAACCAGACAACGTGGGAAAAGGTTTGAATGAAGTACAGAGCATTTTATCTGGGGACATAAATAAAATTCCTTGACTACATTGACTGGTCATTTCAGCTCTGTTTCACATACATATCACTTCCATATGCATTTGGCTTGTACACCTTGCAGATGTAGTGTGTCCACAGAGTATTATCTCATGCTATCTTGTGTCACCACTCCACCATCTGGAGCTCTCCTTTATCAGGCACTGAGTCTAGAAGTTACTAAGAGCTGAAGGAAGTTTCACCCAGTGTAGAAGACTGGGATTTAGATATTAAGTTCCAGATATTTAATCTGTGCTCCAAGTGTGGGTGGTAGAAAGGGGGAAGGAAAATGGGTCTAAAATTTTTCCTGACAGGCAGCCAGGGAGACATCAGGGAAAACCTGTCAAACTAACATGGGAGCCCTTTTTCTGTAATTCTTGAAGGGATGTGATCTGTAAGAAGAAAGAGGCATCTAAGCTACCTCCTGCTGAGTAGGAGGACGGTGATCAAAAAAGTGGAGGGAGGAGTTAAACAGATTTGCCCCATCTTTGAAGAGAATCTTAGTATGTTTTAGATTATTCTCATTCCCAAGTATATTTCTAACACATCTCCTGGCATTTAGCCAAGGTATTTGCTATTTTTCAAATTTGTTTTGTTGTTGTTATTGAGAATTAAATAATCTAGTATTTTTACGTTCTCTCTCAGGTTAGAGGACTACAGGATAAACTAATTAAGTATGGATTCCTGAAGAACCAAGAGGACTGTGAAGACTCTCGGATGGTGATTCCACAAGGCTGCCGCAGTTCACAGCTCAAAGAAAAACCTAAGGATATACAATCAAAAATTTGGGTTTCATGCACAGTTGGTCAGAGCTAAATATTTACGCTGTTTAGATTTAAAAAAAAAAAGGAAAAAAAAAAGGCAGCCCTAAACACCTAAACTGATTGCAAAAAATGTCAGCAACAAGGCAGCAAGAAAAGAAGCCAGCCAGACCTTGTAAGTGCTATAGGAGTGTGTAACTCTTTAAAATCAATGCAACTGTGCTCATTTGTGTCGCCCGAGAATCAAGCCCAGCAATATGATGTTATTTCTTTAGATTAGTTCTTGTTTATAATTTTTTTTAAAACTTGTTAAACAAAAAAAGTCCTAGACTCTAGAAAAAGGAAATCTGAAGTACATTTCAAATAGAGACACAAAACACCAAAATCCAAAGTAATATTCATTTAATTATTTTAACAAAAAAGAAGCCTGTATACCAGAGTATGTAGAAAGTCTGATTAGTTTGCCCAACGTGTTTTTTGAAAAGTGGCTTTCATGATTAAGTGTAATACAGTATTAAACTAATTATTCATATATAGTAATCTCTGGGTTAGGATGAGAAATACCTTGATTTTTGGTTGTGACAATTTATTTATCAATTGCTCATTTTGATCCTCTTAAAAGTCATTGTAATATGCAGATTGTGTTCTCAGTCTGTTACTTTGCTTGCCTCTTAACCTTACCCTATTTATTTTACACCCTTATGCTGGTTTGTACCCTAATTTTTGCCATAACCCTGCAAATATGTGTTTGGCTTACTGTAGCTGTTCCATTAATCTAAACTTGCCTGTTGAATCAAGACAGCTGAATCTTTGAATTAAGGGAAAAGAGTAGTATTTGATTAAAAGTCATCCCTTGATTTATACAGAGATGTCTCAGTCTCCATCAGTAGATCTGGAGTACAGAATACTCTGCACTTATACTCTGCTTATAGTGGAAAATATCTTTTCTTACACAAATCTATGTGTACTATGATATTAAGAAATTAAAAAAAAAAAAAACAACCAAGAGATGCTAGTCTAGAAACTGAGTAACCGCGTGTTTGAAAGCTGTTAGAATTGAACCATTTTTAATCCTTTCACAAGCCAACAGTAGAACTCTGATAATGGTTTTACTTTCACTTTACAGTGATTGCTTCCAAAAGTTTGCCTTCCTGTGCCTCTGCAAGAACCGGGATGGAGCAGCCAGCTGTTGTTTCTCTAAGCCAAAGATTTGGGCAGCTGAAAAAAGTAAGCAATTTATTTTACAGTTAAACAAAGCACTTGTGCTTTCAAACAGTGCTACTCAGACTTGAATTATGTCGTGCAAAGTCATTTCTCCCTATGTCTAAGCTGTGCTCAGTATGTGAGAATAGCGGAGGCAGCCACTGTGAGCCCCTCTGCTCTGGCAGGAGACCCAGTGCCTCCGTCCTTGTCAAGGACCTGCCTCTGTACTTCAAATGCATATACAGGCAAAATAGTTCTTTCCCTGATGGATGTTCCCTGAAAACAACAAGTTCTTCCAGTAGAACAGTGGTTTTGCCTGTCAGGCTGTGTCTTCGCTGTGGTTTTGCTAGAGTAGTTGTGTCCCGTGGTGGTGGAATTGCTTCCCGCCTTCCCCACGGTATTCTTAAGTCCATATGGCTGCCTGGCAAGGTTTAAAATGCGGACCTAGCTTTAGGAATATGCTCATCGGACTTCTCAGTTCTTTATAACTTCCCAATCGTGAAGAATGAGAATTAACACCTTTGTCTTTCTCTTGGAGGGCTTGGGGATGATCCTTTTCATTTTACTGTGAATTTGAGAGTGAACTCATGTCCACCTGAAATAACACTATGCTGTATGGTGGGAAGGGGCTGTAAGAAGTTCAAGGAGAAAAATATTAATTATTTAGGCAATGTTTTCAGACTAGAGAAGTTCTGTGTTGAATTCAGGGACCTGCTGTTGCTGTTAGGGGGAAATGAGAGAAAGCTAAAGAAAAGAGCCTTGGTGAGGGTATCCAAGTTTTCAGTGCTCCACAGAAAAACTAAATGGCATGGAAGCAGGCAGAGTGAGGGTAGACAAGTGGAAGAGGAATGACAGAGATAGGGAGGGTGCAAATGCTTAGAAGAAGCTTTATTCATGTTTGCCCCCATCTTCTTGGTAGAACATCTTCTCTTCCAGCTCATTATTGCCGGGTGTCCTGTGTGAAGGTGCTGTAGACTGAAAATACAAAAAGGGCGTGCTTAAAGGTTGATGATGAGGAATGCTTGAAGAGATTCAATAGCATTCCCAGTTCCAATTACATTAATTGGGAAGATTGGTTCTACTGTCTGAAAAGAGTTCAGGTAGAAAACACTTCTCAAATAAGCTGGCAATGAAAACTGCTTGGCTGAAACAGCATCAGGGTATGAAGGAAAGCAAAAAATATCTCCTGTTTTTACTTCAGGCCCCTTCTCACCTCCTCCCCTCAAACCAGCTTGTTTCCCCTCTTTGTGTACAGTTCACCAGCTGTGCCCTGCGAGATGAGCTGGGGTGGGCCGCGTTCCTCACACCTCTGTGCAATGCACACATCGCTCTCCCAATCTGCCAGACTTAGCAGTATTTCTTGGGCCAGACTGTCAGGTTGCTGAGGATAACTGAGGGTTTAATTTGCAGTTTGCATTCTTTTCCTAAGTACTGCATGCTCTGGAGAGAAGTCAAAAGCAGTCGTATGATTATGAACTCAATGGTTCCATCCATCTGTCTTTTAATAAAGTCAGTTCTGTCCAAAAGGTATTTCACATGTTGGGCACACTAAGCTCACTTATATTGCAAAGGACAGAAATAACATCCTGTTTCTAGAGGAATGAAAAACGTGGTGAGGCTCAGTCTCTTCCTGCCAAACTAAATATTCTACTCTTAAATCCAGATTATTTTTTTATTGCATATATATGTATAGGTAGTCATTTTGTGCCTGAATTTACTTGGGGCACATAATTTGCTGTATAAATTGCTATGTTTGCAATATAAATTGGGTACATGGTTCCATGCTAGAATTTTCTATTTAATTTGTTTTGCAAATTCAGAGCCTATTTGCCAAATGATAACTTAGACAATGAAACAGTTTGAAAAACAAAAGAAGATGCATGCTTTTTGTTTGAGAATTCTAGAACAGAAAATTAGGAATTTTATACTGTGTATTTGATTATATGGCTAAATTTTATTTGTAAATACAAAAAGTGTATTATACAACTTCTTACCTTTGAACAGCTTGGAAGGAATCACCACTATTGAATTCTGGCGATGTTACTACAAGGTAAAGAACTAGCTCTATAAATGAGGAAAGTGAGAGGTGGCATATCTGGTCTGCTAAAGCCATTTTGCAGTAAGAAAAGATTAGATTTTGATCTTGTTTTTCTTCTTTTATTCTCTCCCCCTCTTTTTTTTTTTTCTGATTCCTGTGATGGAATGGTAAGCAGAAATGAATTTTCTTTCAAATAAGGTTATTTGGCTTGAAAGAAAAAAAAAAAAGGCTGGGAAATGTTTTGAGGTGGAATACTAACCATCCTTAGTTTTAATTTTAAAATACTTCTCTGGGTCTCCTTACCATGAGGCAGATGTTCTTAAGTGATACCTTATTTGATGCTGTCATGCGACGCAGCTTTATTCTCTTCTCTGAATAGCTGAAACCAAACACCATAGCAACCTATCATCGGAACAACTTTTTCCCTGTCTCCAGACTTCTAGTGTATCCACCACTGCTATCTAGGTGATGGTTACAACATCAGCAATTGTAATAGTGTTTGTGTAGAGGACTCTTCTCCTCCCTACCACTCACACAATCGGTATTGGTTGTTTTCTGTTGTGACTGAAGAGAGAATCTACAAAGTTATGCCCCCATCCCAGGGCGGTGGCGGACCCACAGAGTCCTGAGGGTGGTCCAATGTCCTCACCTCCGGTGGTGAGGAGCGGGCCTGCCAATGCCCAGCTATGTGCTTGCACAACTTCAGCTGAGTCTCTTGCAGCTGCTGTCACTGTCAAGGCAGCACGCTCTTCCTCTGACAAGGATGCAGGTAACAAGCTGGATTTTAATTAAGGGATTTAACCTATAAGGCTGAGGCCTTGAAGGTGGCCTCTAAAGCGAGAGAAAGAGCTGAATCATTTGATACGATGAACACTTCTCTTTTGATCAAAAGACGTCTTCAGCCTCTTGTCCAGCTTAGGACCCAGCTTCTCTCCTCCCAGTTAGACCAGAGAAAAATGTGCTGTAAATTACCGGTAGCCCTGAAGTTGTGCACGTCTCCTCTCTTAAACTGAAGGTGGAAGAAGGTATCATTGTCAGGTGTAGGTTTACCTGGATTCAGAGAGGAAGGACAGAAAGGGTGATGAGAAGAGACTTGGGTTCTCCTGCTAGTTCATACTTGCCATCTGCTGTTTCTGAGCTGACAACTCACCTCTATATGACCTCCAGTGTGATGCTAGGGCTTCCCTTTATCACTTGCAGGGCTGGAAAGAAATGCCAACACTGCACAACGGTTGTGGGTGGCTGTGTGCTCCTTATACCCCCTCCCAGCTGTAGTCCCCTGCAGCAGGATCTCCTCTACAGCATCACCTGGTGTGGAGGATCCCCCAGACATCCTGCTGCCACCGTGTCTGCCTGCACAGCCGCCACCACCACAGCGATGAAGGGGCACTTCAGAGCAAAGCAATGCCTCAGTCATGGGAGAGTAGATGTCTGTAGATGAGGGAAAGAGAAATGACGTAGTTACTTCTTCAGACTGTCCATCCTCTCCCCTAGTATCATCTTGGCCTTTCCTGGGTAGCACTGTAACTCACTACAAGGTGGGAAAGCAGCTGGTTACCTCAGGCATTGTTCCATGTGGGCAACAACATGACCTGGATGATAATAAACGAACAGAGCTATGTGAGCTCTGGGTAGGAATTAGCATTGGAGCATGGGTCTTGTGAGAGCCTTGCTTTGACTCAAATGTGGACTTCTTGCCTTTGGCCCACTGTAGGCTGGAAGATACCAAATGGCTGGAAAAGGTCTTGGATAAGCAAATCTCACTCTGATTTTTTTTATTTTTCATTTGGCAGCCATGCTCTTCAAGCTGAACCCAGGAGCAGTCCGCAGTGAACTGCTGTGATGAGCGGACATCCCATGCAGAACAGTGGGGCTAGGGCAGGCTTTGGCTGTGTGGAGGCTGACGGGAAGGCTTACTTGGACAGCTGTATATGACTAAAAACAATTTATTCTGTTGCCATTAGAAGTAGCTTTGAGGCCGTGTTTGTTTCCATCTTTACTGTTTGAGTAGATGTTGCCTCTATAAACTGCAGTTTTGTCTATTCTTAAAATTACTTTTCCAAAGGATTTAGCCACCAGCTGAGGCCTTTAGAAGGATTAAGATTAATTTGTATGCAGTGTGCGGATCCAGCAAAAAGCAGCATGAAGGAAAGGTGAATTTTACCTCTACAAACAGAGCAAAAGTGAAACCACGCAACGATCATTTGTATCATTCTTTATTTAAGGAAAAAAGCCCAGGCATGAACTACTGTCCCGTCTGGATTAGCTGTGAGGTAGCCAAGTTCTGCACCCAGAGCAAGTCCTAAATGATGTCCCTCTGTGAAAGCACCCTGGGCTCCCACCAGTGTAAGTGACAGCAGAAAACGGGTCGCAAGTGCTGGAGGTGAAAAAGCACCCTCTCTTTAGCTTTTGGGAAGAGGTTTATTTGTAGAGGCTTTCAGGTGACTTTCTGTAATTGTTCCCAAGCGAAGGCAGGATTATCTCAGATGTCACCAAACCGTGAGGAAGCCTGGTCGGCCTTTCATCCTGCCCCTGGCTAAGGGTGGGCCACACGGGCCCTGTTTGCCTGACCCAAGGCAAATATGTCCTGGCTCGGTGCTTGTTTCTATATGCTTGGCTGAAGCAGGAGGGATTGTTCGCAAATAGGTGAGAGAAAAATAAAGTGGAGAAATGAAGGGGCAGCCTTTTATGCTTGAAAAGGGGGAGAAAGAAGGTAAGAAGAGAAAACGAAGTGGAGTCAAGGTATTTTTAAAAGAATTATACTCTATGGAAAACAGAAAGTTCAGTCCAGGAGTTCAGAGGGGCTGGTTGAAATAAGTTGGCACCAGCCAACCTGGGGCAGGTTAACACTGTCCCCAGTGAGGGCAGAGAAAAGCAAGAGGGGAAAATGGCACGTGTGCAGATTGGCTTCCGTATGCTTGCTTTCTTTCCTTCTAGTATTTTGCATTTTAGGAATATATATCTAATAACACAAGATGTTGCAAGTAGTTAAAATACTGAGCAATTGTATAGCAATAACAGTATACCTGTGGGATGCAAGTATATAGGTGGCCACCTGGGTGGAAATCTCTGGAGCATCAGGCCCAGAGAGCTTTTGTCTTTCTCCATGAAAAGCAAATGGCTTTCAAAGGCTGTGTCAGCTCATAAACTGGCCCTGATTTAAATGTATCTGCATTTTGTAACTGATACAGGCAATTGATGTGGGTTTTACATAGACATCGCCTAGAGCATCTCTTGGTTTTGTACTCCTACACACCAGGGTTAGAGATATATATTTAATCCCTGTATTAAGATTTGCTTAGGTGCTGATGTTCACAGTGCAAACACTTATAAATGTTAGTGCAGTTGCACTTCCCTTAAATTCCCTGTTCCCATCATAGAAAGATAGCCACATCTTCTTTCAATTTTCATTTGATTCAAATGTGTACTCCAGCTATAGGTTAAATGAATATCCTCAGCCTCATGAAATTAAACAAAATAAAAATCTTTAAAATAATTTTCCTCTATATTTCTTGTTCTCCAGCTCCTACTTTAGTTTACAGCAAGGTCAACTGGTTGCTCTGAGAAAGGAGCATTTTTATTGGCTTGCTGCAGGGAACAACCCTAGAATAGAGGAGGACCAGATCCAGAATCTTTAATGCATCATGTCATTTATTTTCAAAATTTAGTTTGAACATTTTAATACTTCTCCTGAGTGTTAAAATAGAAGACAAAGTAAAATTGAATAGTTCAGTTGGAAGGGACCTACAGTGATCATCTAGTCCAACTGCCTACCAGTACACAAAAAAACCCCCAACAACCAGTATGAAAAATATTTTACAAATAAACTGTAATTCTTGCAAATTTGTCTGAAATCATGTCTATTAAAATAATTAAAATGTAGGCAAGGAGATGATGTGGGTTTCTTTTTCTTGGACGATGTTGTTGCTATGTGTAATAAACTCTCGAAGCAAATGACATTTAGCAAGAAAATAGATCCCATTTTCAGATTTTACTTATACTTGGAACACTGTTTAAGCCTAAGGAGAGCTGCGTGTATTTAACTGTTGAAAGCTGGAGTTTCAACAAAATCCATCTTGGGCATAAAACTGCAGTCTGTAATCTTTGTTTATGTAAAGACACCTACATTAAGCATATGTTCTTGGAGACTGGATGGTGCCAGGCAGTGCTGGTGGCTGTGGTGCTCCAGGAAGGGCTGCCGATTGACAGCTTGCACACAGCCATGGTGGCCTGAAGGTTAAGAAAGTTTCCTGGCATGAGCACCAGCTGCTTCATGCCGCTCAGCTTCTGGGCTAGAAAGTTTCCCTCAGCACGTTTGATTTTCTAGTGTTGGCAGAGCATCAGCAGCCCCTAAGAAAAAGGTCTGTAGTCCCATGTGTGAAGAAAGCAGTGAAAACACTGAGAACATACAGGTGTGCCTTGGCTTTCTGAAATGGCAAAGTGTCCTGAATTGGTAGCACTTGTTTCATTCTTCCCTCCATTTCATGCCTCTCAAAAGATGGTTAGATCTGAAATACAAAGATGACAGTTTAAATGTAGTTGTTGCCTCTTTCACTGGAATTAATTTAACTGAAAATAAACAGGAAGAACTAAATGTGTAAATTGTGTAACTGTGTAAATAATTTGTTCACTCTCACCCTTATTGTAAGGAAATTAGGTTTGTTTGTAATTCTACTTCTGTGCTATTTCTGTCCCTGCTTTTGAACACACTATCCAGTTTCATCTCAAGGATCTAAAAAGTTTTGTGAAAACTAGTATCTGGGAACAGGATTGTGATTCAGGCACTAATCTGAAGGAGAGATTTCAATGCAAGTTCAAGTTACCTTTTTTCAATGTCACTGTGAGGGCATGTTCAGCATGGACACTTTTACACACCTCTTGTCATAGAATTTAGGGATAATGGACAGGAATTGGAAATTCAACAGTAAGGGAAAGGAAGTCACAGAGGATATGGAACAACCATTTCTGTTATTGCTGCTGCATTTAATTTTTAAGGTAATTAAAATTTCGTGGACTGATTACCTTACTATATTTAAGTGCGCCAGGTCTTGGGAATGTGATGCATATACATCATTCAGTTCATCATAGGCCCAGAAAGACAGGAGTGGTGAAGAACTGAAGAGGGGAATATTTATAGTAGAACAAGATGAACAAGATGTGGACAAGCGTGTTGTCTGATTTATTTTGTTATATTGTGAAGGAGGACCTGAAAGGCAGGAAATATTCCAGCATTGGTAGGTATACATATTAAAAATTGAAGTTTTAGAAATGGGAAGGATGTTGCTGCTAACAGCAGTGGAGAAAAGGAAATAACATAAAAGGAAAAATATAAGCTGTTTAGTAAAAACTGCAAAGTTTAGTATTAGACAAATAGTCATCCTTCCAGGGTAGCAGATCAGTAGCCTTATTAAATGTGTAGGGCTAAACTGAGGCAGATGAGTTCGGTATTGAGATGTAAATTTGAGAGCCATTTACCTAAAGGTAATAGCTATATCAGTGTGAAGAGAGGAGGCTCCCTGAGGATAAGATACAGAAGATGAGACCCAGGATAGAGCTTTGAAGAGCTCTTGCAGACAGGGACTAAGAGACAGAGGAAAATGAGGAGCCATTAGAGGGTGATGACAAATCCGTATAGGCGCTGGGCTGCAATGTAACACAGAGAGAGCTTTGTTAGAACTAGGGGGGCATCTGAAGTGCCCATGGCTTGCTCCTTGCTGCTGCATCAGGCTTACGGGTGTTTGACCTTGCCTGTTGTATACCTCACAGTATATACATAACATCAGAACTAGGGGACAAAGCCAAGGTGAGCTTGAAAGGAGGAAAAGAGTGACAAAGAAGGGTGGGAGCCAGGAAGGAGAAATATAGTGCAGGCTGTCACAGGACTGAGGAAGGGACAAAACTGAGTGAGATGCACGCGGTGTTTAGCACAGCTGACACACAGAGGTGAAAAGAGAGAAGTTAGGATGGGTCAAGGAAGAGGTGCTGCTTGTGAGTAGGAATATTAAGCTTCAGAAGGATGAGGCCGAAATTCAAACACAAAGGAAGGCTGGGACCTGGGGCTTTGTGTGTCTGTCTGGTGGCTACTATAGTGTACTTGAATGTAGGTGAAGGCTGTGGCTCCCCTTTCCTCCCATCGGCACCTGTTTCTGATAACAACAAAATAAATCCATGAACTTCACTTCATGCTTCAGGCAGCTTTCTGCTTTCCCAGGGCAGTACTGCTTTACATGTGTGTCCAGTGCCTCTTGTCCTGAAAGAAAGGTATCACAGGCATCACTGAAATGCACCCACCTTAGGAGAAGGAGGAGGCATCTGTGGATGGTGGGGTCTGGCCCCTTGGTGCAGGGCCACTCTTCAGGTGGAATAGCTTTTGAGGACCAGCCTTGCCAGTCCCCAGCCAAATACTCTTTCACTTTTTGGTATAGGAATTTCAGAAATGCAGCCACTGGTAGCCAATAAATTGTCATCAGTTCTATCAACAATCTTCCTTCTCTTTCCAGTCCACTTTCTACTTGCACCCATAATTCCAAAACCAGAGCCTTCTGAACACCAGCTGCTTCTGTTTTAACTCTAGACACAGCAGCTGAGATTAACATGAAATTCTGTTATCTGAAGTTGTATGTACTGGTACTCACTTTGATCTAAAGTCACTCTTAACCTTAAGAACAATGAAGTTAGATGTGGAGAAGCAGATGCCAGAGAATCTGGACAAAAATCAAGTATTGCGCATAATTTCTGGGAAAGAGAAGCATGTGTATAGGATAGAACTATAAAAATGAAGTTTGAGGATTGAGAATGAAAAATCATTGTTTATTTAGAAGATTTAAGGCAGCTCACCCTAAAGTTGAATGGTGTTTCAGCGAGACTTTTTTTTTATCTGTATTGGACACAGGGAATGGATTTGGCCTTGGTTTGAAATGAACGTTTATTTTTCACTAAGAACTTAATGTGCTTTTGGTAAAGGTACTCAAGGGGGGACCCCTCTGTATTAGCTTGCTGGTTATGGAGCAGGTGGATTATGGATGGAAAACAATCTGTGTGGACACTGGTGCAGAGTAGCTGGTATATTGTGAATAGGCAGGTGACTCTTCTGGCAGTGAGCTTCCTTTTACATGCTTGGCAATGTTAAGGAATAAGCCGCTTTACACAGGGCTAGTGTAGGGAGATAATCTGAATAGCTATTCTGTAATACAGATCTTTCAGAAGTTACTTCAACTGAAGTATTTCCAGTTGTTTCTGGAGCGAAACTTGATAATCAGGTAAAAATTCTAGAGTTGTTAACCATAAGTGTTTCAACGGTGGAGAAGCCTTGGGAGTGATATTGGTGGTCTCTTGACATCCCAGCAGGGGTGACCGATGTGGAGAATGGGAGACCTGGGTCAGCTCATTTTTAGCAGTGTAGGTAAGGAAGGCTGGAGAGCACCATAAGTCTTCATGTTTTTCAGCAACCTCACAGTGAAAAAACAAACCACAGTATCACTTCTTTCTTAGAAAAGCTGGGGTTATTCAGCCATGTAACTTACAAATAATAACAGCTGAGGTCGCATGCTAGTGTGGTCAGGGAGTTTCATATTTAATCTCACAGTCATCTATGGTGTGCTCTTGAAGCTGTGTCACTGGGACAGGTACTTGTCTGTGGGAATTGGAAGTGCTCTCCAGGAACTAAGACGCCTTGTGCCACCAAGTTCTTGATCAGTGTGAACTCTTGCTATTTTCCTAATCAAGGTGTCTATTTGGAGAGCAGGTCCTGCTTCAGCTGTGCCAAAGAACAAATCCTAATTTATTTTAAAATGTGCTTAGAACGTAACACGAGAACGAGAGTGTCTTACTCTTTGTGTATATATTGGTCATTGCCAAATCTCTACTAAGTCCAGCGTATAAAATGTGTCATTTATGTTGTACGTAGTTCCGTATAGCTTATTAGTATTATTGTAGTATCCAGAGTTAGACATAGAGGAATATATAGTTTGGTCTGTAAAAAGGGCTGTGGGTGTGTTTGGCTGAGGCTATACATTGCAGACCTGTTTTCTATCACCTTGCTCTTGTGTTGTCATTTATATCAGTGCAAGTAGGTGTAAACTGCTACTAATTCAGGGAGGTGGCAATGACTGCCTAAGGTGCAGAGAGAAGAGAATCAGACTTTGTATCTGTAACACCTGGTATTGCACAGCAAAATATGTTCCCTGTTAATTTCTCTTCCAGACCACTTTTCAAACAAATAGCTACATCTTGTGGTGGTTTTTGTTGTTGTTGTTTGTGGGTTTGGGATTTTTTTTTTAACAGAAGAGCACGCAGAGATGCTTCATCAAAACTGGCTTTTGACAATCTCAGTAGTAGTACTGAAATCAAATGCAAAAGCAACACTTAAAGGAACAGTATAAGTTGTTTGTTGTTAAGTTGTTGGATTTTTTTAATTCCTCCTCAAAAGCATCCTCACTTTTGTCTGACATGGTCCTAAGACCCACACATTCCATTGTGAGAGTATCCCTAATGATGTGCTAGTTCTCAAGGATGTATCAGAGTGCTGCAGCTAACACCCGAGAATGCTGCTCACTCCAGTGCTGGCACACTTTGCCTGCTGGGTGCAAAATCTCTCCTGAAACAGATCTGAAGCAAGAAGTGGGGATCTGCATTGACTTCTAGGACTGTGCAGCAAGCAGCATAATAATCAGTTCTCACTCATATTCCTCTTTGTCAGGAGGTTAGATAGAACGCCTGAGCCTTTCCCTCTTTGGATGCCTTCTTTTTCCCTTTTATTACCTGCATGTAGAAAATGCAGGTGAAACTTGTCTTAAAAGCACTTAGTAGTTTTCTTTTTTTTAGAGCATAATAGTCAAGCATTGTGGCAAGATTTTATTATATATTTTTTTCACAGGACTGAAATTAAAGCAGACCTCCTATGCTTAATACATTAAAAAAGACTAGGGGAATTATAATTAATATCTTTACCCTGAGACTGACCCTTAACTTTTTTTTTTGGTCAGAATGAACGCCCCCAGTTAAAGTACTGAACGTCTCAGAGGTAAGGCCAAGTGTGCAGCTGATAAAGAACGGTGGGATACAGACACTCATGGAGGTTGCTGGAAATAACTCCCCTTCCTTGCTTTAACTCTTGTTTGCAGGCTGTGCGGGGTTTCTGCAGGAAGAGGGCTATGGTGACTTTGTTGTTTACAAAGCACAATATATATCTAACTCCTGGAAACCGAGTCTGGGAGGCTGGTCTGCTGCCTTCCCTCTTTGCTCAGCTGGCTGCCTGCCTAATCCGCCTGCTGCAGCCAGGGTGTTTGCAGTTGCTTTCCCTCTCGGTAGCACCTTGTGTTGTACTGTATGGTCAGAAAGACACAGACAAGATTTGTTTTGTAGGTTTCTTTAATTGGACCAGCTGGAAAAAGGAAATGATCTCTGAGGGCACACAAACCTCCCCTCCAGGCTAAGACTAATGATCTTGTAGTTTGAAGAACACTAACCAAACTTCAAAGGGTGTTTTCTTCCTGACACCTCTTCATCTAATCTTGTCTTTATTCATTATGTTTAAGGCCAGGAGGGCCTGTTGACTCTCTCTCCTGTTCAAGGATCCATTATATTTCACCCAGCTGTCACATAGGCCAGTGACTTGTGTTTGGCCAAAGCAGGTAGTCCAGAGAGGCATTCTGTTTTGATAATGACCTCAGACATTACTATTGGTAAGTGCTCTTGCTAAAGTAATCAAGGGAAGCAGGGTGCCTCTATTAATGTGAGTGGATCAAATCAACTGCTATGTGCATTTAAAAAGATTGAAAGGATGTTGTTTGCAAAGGATCTCTTCCAAATTCTGCTCCAACTTCAAATCTAGATCAGTTTGGTCAGGTTCTTTTCTAGTTGAACTTGGCCTGTCTAGAAATATTCGTTCTGAATCTGCCTTTCCATTTCAATGAGAATTTCCCAGGGAATTTAGAAATCAGAATCATTACAAAATCAAAGTGCATTGCGTCCATGCAGTTCTCATTACCAACCCATCTTGCCAAATAATGAAAAATAATGAAATGACAGCATTCAATATGTTTTTATTCAGTACATCATTGTAATAAACTCTTTCATCTAAGAATTGTTTGAGGCATTGACATGAACTTTTGCGTGAAACTTGCCATCAACTGATCCAAATCAAACCTACCCCATGGCTGAGGTTTCCTTTGCTGCCTCAGTCATGAACCTTTGCACCTCTGGCTCATGCCTGTAAGGGAAAATGTGCAAATACCTTGCTCTTATGATGCTTCCAGCAAAGCCAGAACCAGGCATTTCTGAAACACCGGTGCAGTGCTGCTCATATGCAGCTCCGGAGAGCTGCAGGTAGCAGCAGACACTTGAACAACAGTGATTTGAGACAGGTGGAGGAAGCTACGGGAACAACCAGCGAACCAATGCAGTTGCACTACTGTAGGTCTCACAGAAGTGTAATAACCACTTGGAGTAAAATCACTGTGTTTAAGGTTTCATGTGAATGGCCTTTGTGCAAAGGTTAATAGGGTCCTCTCCACTACCACCCCCACCCACCCTTTTTCTAGCATTCTGTGCGTAAGGTGGCCTGAAGAAGGCTTTCAATCTCTTTTTCCAAGCCTTAGTGTTACAATTCTGGTTCTCTGAGCCAGATCTTGTATCTTCATGTATACCTGCCTTTTCTGAAAGAGCTCAGACAGAACCACTGTAATTTCCTAGCTGGTAAGGAAAAAAAAAAATAATTTCAAGAGTTTTGAGGTTTTGCTGCTGTTAACAATGAACTTACCACAGATGCTCTAAGTGACGGGTTGGTGCTACAGCTAAGCTGATATAATAGCTGCTGCTGCCAAGGCCTGCTCCTCTCCCCTTCCTGTCCTTGGTCTCCTGCTAGAGCCTTGTCTGACACCAAAGTGAGCCAGTTCACAGACCTCAAACAAAAATTTAAAAAGTATTCCTTTTTTTTCCAGTTTTTCTTTGTTCTTTTTACTGATTTGCCTCCCTTAATTGTGAACTAGGCCAGAACTGTAGTTTCAAAATAATTTTGGATTTACATAAGTGTGCTGTGTAAAGTGAAAGTGTCACCCCCAGCTCTTCCCTGCTTGTGCTCCCATTGGAACTCACACCACACGTGCTGGGGGCCAGATCTTGGTGCTGACCTGGAGGAAAATCATCTCCCTAATTTTTCTTCAGGTTAATTTTGAGCTGTTTTCTGGATATGGTTTACTATCTAGCTGTACAAATACTAGGAGGGGACAGGACCTCCTTTAGCTGGTAATTTCCACTTGTTTTGCCTGACTGTGAAAGGGCTACTTCAGCTATGCCCATGTAAAACTGGACCCGTTTTGCTGACACTAGAGCATTTACTCTCTACTTTCACTGAAGGTAAATGACAGCAGAATACAGCCCAACAAAAAGAAAATATGTAGGATTAAAAAGAGAGCAAAGTATGGAAAAACCAGATTCTGGTCCTGTTCAGAAGTCTTTTATTTTTTTTCTTTCAAAGAAATGGAGATTGGCTTGAATAAGGAAAATATCTCTAAAACAGTCCTGCTTGTTATGTTAGTTACTCTTCCAAGTGAAGATGCATTTTAGGGTGGCACATCAAGGGGCAAATTACACCATCATGAGTGGAATATCTCATTTAGAAAACACATCCTTCTGACTTCGTTTTCTTTCTTCTGCCCACAGCTCCCTGCAAGAGTGCAAGGATCGGCATGCTGCCAGTGTCTGCCTCGTCATTGTAAACACACACAGCCCCAAAAAGAAACTGAGCAAATATTTCCTAAGGTAAGTGTGAAAATCCCAGCCCTTGCTGGGTCCTTTCAGCTGAATTTTGCTTTATAATTACTAAGCTGAGTGTAAGAAATAAAGGCCATGTTTGTCAGCAGTTTTTTCCAGTGGCCTTATCGGAGTTGCACTCAGTAGCCGTTTCTACAGAGTTACTCATAAGTCAGTGGGTGGTTTGGTTATGCTTGGCTTCAAAGAACTCGAGAGCTGATTTCATTGCTGTAAAAAGTTATCTGAACTAAAAAGGAAAATATTTGTAACTTGTTAATCCCCACCTGTTGAAGAGGCAGTTATGTTATAACTGTCTTTTTTATTATTCTAATTTTAATACCTCTCTGATGTGTCTTTTAAAAGTAATAATAATAATGATAAAAAAAAACCTTACCAAGCCATTCAAGGAATATTTTTTGCCTTTAATCATACTTTATTCATATGTCCTTAAGGTGCAAGAGTAGTCCACCCTTGCACAACATGAGGCTAACAGATGACTGGAGTTGTGGAGGTCTTGCTTGTGCTTTGCACATAGAGAGGGTTTTTAAGCAATGACTACACTGTTTCTCTTCTCTAGGCTTTCCAATGAAATTCCCCACTCTAATGCTCCCAATAAAAGAAAAAAATATATATGACTGGTTCTAAGTGTTATGCATATACTGGTTTTAAACAAGCGTGGCTGTTGTCCTTCTTTGCTGCTGAGGATGAAACAATATGTTTTAAAATTGTTTTTTTCCCTCCAGTTAGTAATTACTGGGAGGTCTTTGTCTGAATGTCATCTTTTTGGTGCGCTAGACCATGGTTCAGGCTTACATTTAGTCCCACCTTGATAAGACAACGATGTTTAGCCTTTTCCGTCCTCCAGATTAGATACTTGGATTCTTCAGAGCATAAGAGCTAAAATAATTTATTGGCCTATTACTTGAGTTGTGTCACTCCCATGGGAGGATCTCTCACTGGATCTCCATCTTTTCTTATCTACAAAGCTCCTTAAAGCTTTTCTTCTCCATTGCAGTACCTCATATTTCCTTGCTTTCCTAATATTCTCATCTATTTCCTTCTTCTCCACTGCTGCCTGTATGTTGCTGCCTAAGCATTGCTCAAGCTCTCTGAGCTCATCCAGAGTGCCCAGACCACAGTCATCCTAATAGCCCGCCCCACTGCCCTGATTTGAGCTGGTCTTGAAGCCCTGTATAAGTTCTTTCTTTCCCTTTGCTGTTTTGGGGGGTTTTTTTCTGTGTGTCAATCTCTTGACCAGCTTGAGAGGTACAGCTCCTTCTTGAATATTGAAAACAATTATTGCCGCATAGAAACTACTATACACAAACCATAGATGTTACTCATGGAAACAGGTGGCTAACTTTACTCAGGAGCAGAAAAGACAGTAGAATCTTAACAGAGTATTTTAAATATTTAAATTCCAGCTGTAGCTAGAAGTGATGAAGTCTTCCAAAATGCCTTCTGTTTCTTTACTAAAAAGCACTGCTTCCCTCCTTCCCCACCATGATCTTGGGCTATCACCTGAAACATCGTGTGTGGTCAGAAATTGTGTCTCTCCTCCATTCAGCACCGGAAAAAAATTATATGAATGAGAGCTATGGGCAGCACTGAGGTGCGCCAGCTTGAAAAAATTATCAATATCAGGACTTCAGAATTAAGGATCAGACAGTTCTGCTGGGTTTTCTTCCTGTTTGGGGTGGCTGGGTTTTTTTGGGGTGGGTTTGTTTTTTAAATTTACATGTTTTCCCTCCCATGGCTTTAATATCTGCCTATACCATATCTGAAGGATCTTTATGCTCCAATTTACAGTAGAAAATGCCTCAAATAAGCCCTTATGGTTCCAATAGAGAAAAGTTTTGGGTTTTTTTTTTATCTAAGAGAAAATTGAATAACATTAATGCTTTAAAACACAATGATCTTCTGAGCCTGAAAGTTGTTTCCTTGATGTTTAAAGGCTGTTGTTGTTGGCAACAGCAATAAAAAGAAAAACTCATCTGGTTAATTTGTTTCTTACTAACATGGTGCTGTACTATTTGCCTTTCAAGATTCTTAGATGAAACATTTTTCAAACATCAGCTCATTAAGCCTTTGGACGTGCAGTTGGGTAGATAGTCCCTGAAATGTGGTCATATCTGGTCTTGTATTTGCACCCAGCGCATAGTGAAATGCACTCCAGCGCTTGGGATGTTATTTGAGATAATAAGGTGAATTTAAGGAAGCTAATGAAACTATCTGAATTGGATTAATGCAACAGCTAAAAATCAACTCTTCTGAACAGTGCTGGGGGAATTGCAGCACAGAGAGGACCCTGTATTTTTGCAGATTTTCTTCATTTATCTCTCCAGGACGGTAACGCTTTTTCTCACTGTGCCTGGGATTCCTTGTTCCCTTTGATCACCATCTCACAGTCTTGCAGTTTTACTTCTCACTCCGGCTGTTCCCTCAGTATTCCTCCTACCTTCCTCTCGGTTGCCGGATCAGACGAGGTATAGCCCTTGTCATATTACCATGGATTAATCAAGTTTTGATGCTCTTTATCTTTTCTTCAATTGGAATTGACTGAGAAAGGGAGAATGAAGAAATGGGAAATATTTATATGTTTGAACTCTGCTGTTTTTCACAATGTGTTTTATTGGATTTAAATTTCACACAGTTTCAGCATTTTGAGAGTTTTGAAATTGTTACAGTTTGAAAACAATATTTCAATTTAAGAATAAAAGCACACAGACTTAGCTATAGCTTATACATCTTTCAGTAAGCTGGCCAATCAGAATTCAAGAAAAACTGCGAACCTCAAGCATTTTTAATTGAAAATGTTTGCAAACAAGTCTGGCAAAATCAAGGTGTACTAGAAACTTCTTGCTTTCTGAGTAAAATGGCCGGGTTATAGGAAGCAGGATAGCCCTGCTAGCCCGGTGCTCCATCCAGGTTCAAACAGGAGATTTAACCTTGCACTGCATTGTGCTGTGCCTCCTTCAGCCTTAGGGTTAAAGCCTTTGATTTCAAACTAAGGAGCATGTCATAATAACATAACATTAAATGCTGGACAAATATGCTGGTAGAAATCAGAGTTTGACATCAAAAAGGTACTTGTTTAATTCAAAATATATCCCACAACTATACTGATACAGAGCAGAGGATAACAACAGTGCTTGCAAAAACTATTTTGTCAGTGTGCAACGTCGATAACCATTACATTTTCAGTAGCCTATAGGATTTAGTAAAGTAGGGGATGCCCTGCTGTGGTACATGTCACTTGTGGCATATAAGTCATCTCAGTGTAGCATGTGTCTGGGAGCTGCAGTTGCCACTGCCCCAGCTGTGCTGAGGCTGGCAGAGAAAACCCCATAGCACAGTCCCAGTAGGATGCTCAGCAGCTGAACCCAGAGTCCTTAGTTGCCCGTGAAGAACAGGTAAGCACGTCTGGAAGTGAGATGCTTACTCCTTGAGGCTTATAGTTGGCTTTACCAAGTTGTGATTTGAGACATTTCAAAGGGAACTTGTAATGCAGCAAAAAGAAGGATGCTGCTCACGGCACTCAGTGTTGGTGGCAGTATCCATAAAAAAGAAGGTTGGAAGTCCCAGAATAAAGAATCCTACAGAAGTCTAGAGAAAGGCAGAACCTAAAAATCAGTCTGAAAAAAATCTGTTGTCTCAGTTACTCTTATATTTGAGCACTTCACAGCCCTTAAGATTGTTTGCCTGTTTCATTGCAACCTCTCTTTGTGAGATGAGGGTTGTGCTGCTGTCACCATCGGAGAAAGGAGTTGTGGTGCAAGAAGACTGTATGGCATGCATGTGACCACTGAAGAGTCCCATGGCAGAGCAGATAATTTACCATAGTGTTCTGCAACATCCACCCACCATGCCCAGTCTCCCTCAGCTTTTCAGTTTCTATCATGCTTTTTTAAAATTTATTTTCTTGTGAGAGCATGCAAGACTGACTCATCACCCTTCAGAGCTGCAGGATCAGAGTTTCTTTCTTGCAAAGCCGATGGCAGGGTAGTTTTCATGAACTGTGTAACATATGGTGAGGAAGACTTTTTGGAGCATTACAAACATAATAAAGAAGGCCAGTTCATGTAATTTAGGTGGCTTGTAGGTGCAGCACAAAGGCTATGGAGATTTGTTGTGTTTAAAGAGAAGATTTTGTTTCTTTGGCTTTGCTGTTAAAATGTATCTGGTGACACAAATGGGGAGGTTATTCCAGACTGTTGGGATGGATAGCTAAAGATTAGTCCGGCGGTCAAGGGAACCAGCAAAGGCAATTATTCATGAACTCACCTTACTCTTCCTTCTGACAGCTGGGAAATAAGTTTCTAGCAAAAATATAGAGTTGTTACTTTCTCTGTTTCCCTGCTGTAGGTGGGTACTCTACAGTTCTGTTCCTGAGTTAGGTTTTTGAGCTTCGGTTGCTTTTTTTTTTTGGATACAGATCATCTTTGTGGAGTCCTGGGGTGAGCATTCTGTGTTGCATTTCCATGCTGAAGGTACTGGCACATTTTCCACAGCAGTTACTGAAGAGAGGAGAGAGCGCGTCTTACATGTACAAAGTTCCCTTGAAATCCTACTGTCAGAACTGGTCTTAGGAGCAGCATGAAACACATGCACATCATTCCCTAATGTCCTTAGAAAGGGTACTTGATCCATTTGTTTGTCAGCAAAGCCATTCCAGTTCTGAGCAAGTTGTAACTTCAGGCATGGATAAAACCACACTGTGTTCTTCACTGTTGCAGACAATAGGGTCCATGCTGGTTTCTACCGCCTTTTCTTAAAGAGGTGTCCTGCTATCTCACAACTTCAGTTGCTGCTCAGTAACACAACCAAATACTGAAGCGGTAGCAGAAGCTCCTGGTTCCAGCTCATTTATGGTTGGCACTGCTTTTCTTCAGGTTTCTGCTTGTTCCCAGTCCTGGTTTGGGTTTCTAGGAATTGCTGCATCAGAAGTGGTTGTTCAGGGAAGTAAAGTATTAGGAAAAAAGATGTGAGCAGGTCGGGGCCCTGAAATTCATCTACTGCTGCTTGCCAGAGGTGGCATATCCATCAGGTAGGTCTAGATGGGTCTGCAGTTTCAGAGCTGAACTTGCATCTTTGAGCTTTGGGCAGCACTCAACAGCTCGGTATTTTTAGGAGTTTTAGCAATAGAAACTGCTACTCTCTCACATATGTGTAGACAAATCCCAACTTTGCCAAACTTTTAATATAAGTAGATGATGTATGGATGAACAGCAGAGATGATGGTCCAGACGGCACTTTTCTGCCTCAGTGGCTCTTCTTAAACCTCTCATTGCCTCACAGTATGTTCCTCACTAGCTGCTTCTCTCAGTCCTTATCTGCTCACTCTTTGTTAGCACCAAAACACTGCCCAGCTTTATAATACTGATACTAAGGGCCAGGGGCAAAATATACATGCCTAAAGATTGGGGTGCTGGGGGATCTAGGACCTAGAGGTTGCATAAGTGCTAACATCCCACATCTAACTAAGTGCTCAGGGAGAGAGATGAAAGCCCAAATGCAACTGTTCAGGCTCTCCCTCTCCTAGAGGGACATAGGGATGCTAGTTGAAGTTGGGCACTTTTGTGAAATCTGGGCCACGCCTTGGTGTTTGGATGATCTGAAAATTTAAGTCCATTGATTCTGAGTGGTGGAGAATACCGTGTGTCACTTGTGTGTTGTGGGATATGGTTCCTGCAGGGTGTTGTTTTCAGGCACCCATTTCTAAAAATCTTGAGCTGGAGTTGTTTAAAGTTGTTCTTTGGGCACAGTTCAGATCACAGCTTGAGCAATGTTTAAAATTAAGTAGAGTTTTAAGTTATTTTTATAAGCTTAGAGTTTTAGATATTTGTTATTACATTGTTCAGTTATTTCAAGAACAGCAAATTGTTGTCTTTTTTCCTGTGTGGTGGTGTGGTTTTTTTTTTCCAGCAGTTGGTCCCCTCTGCCTTCATGTAAATAGGAGCAGAAATTCCCAAGTTAAAGCTTATGACATAAATGAACCCCTAATTATTTGATTTTTGTCTTCCTCTGTGAAGCCCACGTAGTGGGAGCTGGCTGCTTATCACTAAGTAAAATCATTGAATGATTTAACGGGGGGTTAAATGAAAAGTAAGAGTTTTCATACTGGTGCGATGCAAATCCCATGTCCAATTAAAGCCTCAAAGCATTTTTTAAAAGCTGTATAAAAGGTGAATCATTTCTGTAAACAGCCTTTAAAGTGAAAACCCAACACCTTTGCTGTGGGAGAAGTAATACGACCTCAAATACCTTTGCAAACAAAGAGACCCTTGCCTTCTGCAAGCTGCTCTCTTTTTTCCGCAGCTCAGCATGGGGTGCCAGAAAAATCATTAACGGGCCCATCTTGCGCTTCTGGCTTTTCCACACCTGCGTATCACGATCCCTGCTGTAACTTTATGGACCGTGAGGAGGAGGCAGGTTTGACGCCATGAAACACAGGCTCAGCTAACAGCTGCAAGATGGGCAGAAAGCCAGACAGTAAAATGTAAAGAGGAGGAAGGAGAGGGATCACCTTTGAAGTTTACAAAAAAAAGCATGACTTTGACCACTTCCTTTTTTAATTAGCTGTCTCAGGTACACTGAGCCACCCCATTGAATGGAAACTGGTGGGGATTTGTTGGAAATGCTGAAGATAATACTGTCAAGGTTTCATCAGTATGTGACTATTAATTTTTTTAACCTTTTTGTTTGGTTGGTTTGGTTTGCTTTTATGGTTGATGGTGAGTTTTTTCTTTTGTTTTGTTTTTTTTTGCTAAGTTTAACATCCTAGCACAATGTCAGGGAAAAGAGCTTGTTCCATTTGGAAACGCCTGAATTACAACCAAAATCTGTATCGTGCAAGTGTGAAAAACAACATTAATGCAGTGTTGAAAGTTAGGATTTTGATCACACTCCAGCCAGGAAATTCATGATTACCATTCCCATGGCAACCAGGACACACCTCCGGGGTAAACAGGTAGAATTTTTGTATACATGTATATAGTGTTAACTTTTGATCAATATCCACGCTAACACCAGGAGGTTGCTTTTGATTTTCTTTACTGTAGCAGAAAGCTGAATTGGAGGAATCCTGCAGAGGAATCACAGTTTTCTAAGGAACCAAACTTTCCTTTTTTTTTTGGCCTTCAAGAGGCCAAAAGTTCATTTTGGACTAGTATGTTCCCTGTACTTTCCATGCATATAAAGCGTGTTCAGGGAAAAAAAATATAAACTGTAGTTGTCATCCATGTAGGAAATAGATGCATTTAATTTACAAGACTGTAAATCAAGAGTAAGTATATTGATGTTAATAGTCTATGTTAGGGTCAGATCCTTATACGTAGGAGTGTTTTTTCTAAGATGTACTTTTGTGACTATAACTTATAATTTTAATAATAAATATAACACTCTAATAATTCAGAACCAAATGAGCTATCTACCAGGCTGATGATTTCTAGGGGACGATTAAAGGATAATACTGTCAAATCCTGAATAAATTCAGTGGGTATTTCTCAAGCCTCTACTGTCCTGCTGTAAACTGCAGTGTGATCTCACAGTAAAGTCCAAGGGTGCAATATCAGTGACATAAAACTTCATTGTGATTTGTAACTCCCACAGACCCAGGTCTGTTTTCTGCTTCAAAGAAAAAAAGAAAGAAAAAGTAACATGGGATACTAGTATAAATCCACCGAATCCAGGTAAAAATGTTTCAGCTTTATACAGGAGTCGAATCTGGTCCACTGTGTTTTAAAAGAATCAAAAAAGGGCGCCAAAGTGTGTATCATGTTTTACACAGCTAGTTTGTAGTATTTTAAAAATCTTTTTGAGTAATTTTTTTTCTTGTCATATTTTTCATACAACGTTTCTAAACAGAACACAAAAAAGAATGTTTTAACTCATGTTTATAAACTGTAGTTAAAATAGGTAATTTAATACATCATTGGTAAAGAAAACCACTTATGTAATCGCGGAATCTTCAGAGTTGGAAGGGACCTCTAGAGATCCTCTAGTCCATTATTTTATTTATTTTTACAGAATCTATTTTTAATACCCTAGTATATGCTCTAGTATAATAAAACTGCCTGTCATTCCTTAGGGTTTGGTTTTCTGTCTCTGGACATAAGAATTAACAGAAAAGCACATGAGAGCATAAGGACAGATGGTTCCCTTCAGGTGATACGTCTCCCAGTATAGGAGTGTTTATTTTATTTTTTAAATCAGGCACTGTAGATAGAATTCATGGTGTTTTCAGAAGTAATTTTCATAGACTAATGGCCTTAAAGCCTGTCTAGTGTTTATGGGTTCTTGCATTTAGATAAGCATAAGACAAAAATTGTTTCCTGATATCGTATTAGAATAAAATATTATGAGTACATAACAGCTTTTGGTAGAAGATGGTAGAATATAGGTGAAATCAACAGTTTAGCTCGTAAATTTTCTGTTTTATTTTTATGAAACCCTTGTCAAAACGTGTATTTTTTGAAGGGACCGGAATCTTGGAAAATCATATTAACTGCAAATTTTTTAGGCTTGTTGGTCATTGGCACTGTAGAATTGGTTCTTTTCTTCTAAAAAAAAGATAATCTAATCCACTCCCCTGCCTATCACAGCCTCAGATAATATCCACTCATCTCTGACAGGTATTAAGGTAACTTTTTCTCAGGGACCAGGTCTCCTGTCAAACTTGATCCCCTCTCCTTACTATTAAAATGTGTTTCTCAGCCTGGAACCTTAACCTTCCTGCAACTTAAACCCATTCCTTTTTGCATTTTTCCCCATGCAATAGCTAACAAATAGAAAAAACCTATAATTTCTTTTCTACAGGTTTGCAGACTATGGTGTCTTCAGTCTTTTTAATCTAAGACCATTTTAATTAGTTGCATTTTCTAGCCCTCTGTTCATCTTCATTATTCTCTTCAACCATTCTGTGTCCCTCTTGAAGCACAGTACTGGTTGCAGTACTCCCCTTGGAGCTGCAATGCAGTGTATAATTGAATTATTATGTTTTGTGATTTCCAGGCTGGACTTACGTTTATAGTTCCTCTTGCAGTGTTTGGGTTTGCTAAGCTGGCAATCCTCGGTAGCCCCTCAGCTTTCATCTCTGTAGAGCTCGCTCTCCAGCCGGCTGTTTTGCAGCCTGTCTTCATGTAGCAGATGATTCTTGCCCGTGTGCACTGTCTTGCATTTGTCTGTGCTGGGTAGCCTGCCGCTGCTTCAGGCTGTGCTTCCAATTTGTCAAAATCACTTTGTATTCTAAGCCCAGCTTCCTGGTAGTCTCTTTGCACTTGGTGTCATCCACAGGTTTAATAAACGCATCCAATACTCTGTCGTCCAGGTCACTGCATGATGTATTATGGACTCTAAGATTAATACAGGAAGAATATAAATATATTTTGTCAAAAGGATTAAAACTGTGTCTAGTGCTTCTAATAGTTGTCCTCAGAATACTAAATCAGGAGTTGCAGTGGTGAAGTGTATGGATATACAAGCACTTATGGCCTAAAAAAAAAAAATGAGTTGAGGAGTAATAGGATGAAAAGACACAAGATCTATCTTCCTGAATTCTAGAATTACAGCCCGACTTGCTAATAATGTAGCAGCATGTCTAGTGACAGAAGTATATGTTGAATTGGACATGACAGAAATAATTTTTCTGTTGAGTCCAGGCTCGCTTTTTCCCATGTGCCTTTTGCTCCTGGTGGTTTATGAATGTCCCTAGAGTAAAAGTCTAACCCCTGCCATAGTTCTCCTTTCTGCACTGCGTCAGAGACTGGATGAAGGCTGAGTTGCCCTCACCAGCTGACTGCCTTTTTTTGTACTGGGACAAAGGAGAACCTCTGTAAGCCTCTCCCAGGTGAACCATAACTGAAGTTGTGACTCATTTTCTGCTCTCAGGAAAGCAGAACTGAGTTGCGTGATGTCTGGATCAGAGAGATTACTTTTCGTGGGGGGCCCCAGAAATACATTTATTATTCTTCTGGTACCTTGCAGCCTTAGCAATGTGGGGGTCGCTAAGTCCCACAAGTTAAGGTGAACAGGTTGTTCCGGGTTTGGGGACTGTCCAGGAATTCCAGCAAGTGGTGGAGATATGGGGGGGAAGGAGGGGAGGGAAGGCATTTTCCTTCACATCAGCACTGAATGAGTGCTGTAGCAGACTGTAAGCCACCCTGCTGTTTCACGGCGTGATGCTTTGAATGAGCCTTCACAGAGGTTTTTCTTTTTTTAAAAATTTGAACTGTTGTCAAATTCTTTCTCAAGGTAAGAATGGTCAGGTGTCACAGGAAGAAGGTTGAGTGTTGCACACTGAAACACAGTAGCAGTCTGCAATCCCCTTTTTTCCTGTTGGGCTCACTTTTTGTTATTTCTCTTTTATGCTAAACCTGAACCTTGGATTCTGTCTCACAAGCTGCAGCTTTCTGGGCCCTCTGAATTGCAGAGAAGACCTGAAGAGCTGCTCCAAACTGGGGAGGAGGTGAGCTCTCCCAACAAATCTCCACAGCATCTCTCTGCTACTCATGCTTTCTCCTTGTTCCCTCACCCCCTTACCCTGACAAAAACAGGCTTTATTTGAACTCTTGTAGTTATATCTGTCTGGGAGAAGAACCGAGGTGTCAAAGTATCAAAGTGAAATTCAGAAAAGTCAAGAGCAAGTAGAGACTTGAAGGGGCAAAAAGGAAGTAGAAAAAAAATGCTGGTCTTTATCATGGTAATAGTAATGAAGCCAAGCTGAAAAAGCCCAGACAATGGGCTGAGTTACTGTACTATAAACTGCTTCCTGCCACTGGGCTTCACAGGGCAACTTCACCCAGCTGATTAGGGAACCACGGGGCCACTCTAGTTGTTTCTGACCCTTGCCAGAAACTTGCCAAGCTCTGGGACTTCTGTTATTTGGGCAGTTCTGGTGCTCGCTCCCGAGAAGTGAAGAAGGAAAGACCAGAGGAGCAAACTGCTTGCTGTTGACTTCTGCTTGGTGGGGGGAGCGTTTGGGTGGGCAAAACAACATTTCTTCTGCTGGAGAGCCTCCCTGCAGGGGGCTGAGCATCCTCGCTCACAAACTGGCTGGTGTCTGTGCCAGCTGGGCCCATCAGCCACCCGGAGGAGGTAGCGCTCAAATTGCTCTTTCTGGCCACCTCTCTCCAATTCTACGAGCTGATTTTGTGCTTGGGGGCGTGCTGGTGATGGGTGTGAGCACTGATCTAGAAGCGGTCAGTGGAAAATGATATCTCAGCCCAGGCTCCAGCGGCACAGGAGACTCCTTTTCTGTGAAGCTGCCCTGTAAGCTCCCTGCCTCTCTGCATGCATATCCCCTCAGGGCATCTAGCCCTTCAGGGATGCAATCAGGCTTCTAATCAATTAGGCAAATTGACTGCAGGGGTAGGCTATTTCCTATTCATGGCAACAAGCCTGGGTTATGTTAACTCCGTATTTCCCAGGAACCTTGATCCTCCCCACTTTGGTGCTTCTCCAATGCTGGAAGGAGAAAATTATGAAAAAACAGAGGAGCTTCTAGTAACAGTGGACATGCTCTGTTACTGCCAAAAGCAAAATAATTTAGGTAAATGTGGGAGTATTTTGGTGACTTTAGGAAAAAAAGCGCCTTAATTTGGATCCAGAGGTGAAGGGACATGTATTCCAGTCAGCAGATATGGGAGCATTTGCTCTTGAAATCCCAGTAATCCTAAAACACAGTGCACATGAGGAGTCTTGAAATTACTCACAGATTTAGAGCTGTATGTATTTAAATCTGTAGGTGCTACAAACAGTTATGACGTGCCACTTGCCAAATACAACTTTTAAAGCCCTGAGGACAGAAGTTCCCAGATGAAAGTTAAGCTGCACTTTCCCTCTCTGTTGTTCTTCATAGCATGGGGTTTATTTTCATCAAGGCCTGCAAGGAGTTCTGCGTAAACAAGTCACTGAAGTCCCAAAGACTCCACATGGGCGCAGGCATATTGGAGAGTCAGAGCCATAGGATGCCACGTCTGTTATACGGTTAAAATCGTCTTAAATACGATTTTAGATGTACCAGGCTATTGGTTTCACAGATTGTTTCCAAAGATGAAATCAGGCTACACTATTGTGTCTGATCTAATTTGCTGTTTCGGGAGTTTCATTCAGTATTACTTGTAGTCTACTGTTACATACGGGACAGAAAAGCCAGCCCATGCAGTACTGTCATCAGGTGCTCTTAGTGCGTAGCCGAGAAGCCCACCAAGCGTATGGCCCTACTCTTGTTTCTGTACAGTTCTACCGGCTGCTTTAGCCTGACTCCTGTGGAAGACAGAATGCTGAAGGTGGTGTATGATGAGTCACCCCCACCAGTAATTTGTATATTAAAATTTGATCCTGCACTAAGAATGATTCCCGAAGTCTTCTGAAGCACAGCTCCAGAGTCTTAGCTTGCAGTTGGTTCCTGAGTCATTCAAGAATTTTAGAGGTCAGATAACTCTCATTAGGAATGAAATACCTTGTTGATTTTTTTTTTAACAGATTTGCTTCCTTTAGGAGGCAAGAAAGCTGCTGAATTCATGCAGAAAAGCAAAATTTAGAACTCAATGAGTTCGCCAGCATGCACATATAAAAATTAAAGATTGCTGCCACTAAAAGTTGCTACTCAAAGACATTAATGACAGTTTATCTATTTGTTGCAAATTACAAACTGAACATTATGTGTATGCGAGTGACAGTCACACAGTGAAATCATGAAAGTCAGAGAGTGTTAGTGACAAGTCATGTTTGCTTGCTGGACTAGTCAGCAGAATAGGGTAAGTTAAACACTATATAGTTTCAAATACATAATATAAAAATATTTATAAAGAATATTAAATCTCTCTACAGGTATTCCAATATGGTAGAAAACTAATTTAACCATAGGGGGGTTTTTTATGTTGGATTTTTTTTTAATTGTAGTATTTCTGAATGTAATTCAAGGCTTGATCAAATGAATTAAGTGAATAGGAATTTTAGGAGGTCATTAAATATCAAGTGTTATACAGAATTATAAAGATAATGTTTATCCCCTAGTTGATCCAATATGAAAATTCCTTTAAGTAAGCTCACAGTTTATAATAATGTTTATAATAATGACAGTTTATAATAATCACACTTTCTAATGTTTTTTTACTTACAGTACGGAACCTCTAAAAGGAGTAAGAAATATTTCCAACAAGAAAGACACCTTTTTTACTTGCATTATATGTATCATCTTGCCTTTCTTGGTATAGCGTCATCTAGGAGGTCAGTTACTGTCATTATATATGAAGATACTTATTTTTATCTTATATGAAGACATTTTCAAGTCTTCTGAGTTTTATCTAAGATATGCTCTCATGTGAACCATGTGCTGAAAAAAAAGAGATTGACCAGCCAGTAGGTACCTGAAAAGCTGATTAAAACTTCAGATTTATTTCCCCATGTATAACACCAAATTTTGGCAAAGTAAGGTTACAGATTGGCTGTGTTTCATGCTCTGTGTTACATGAATTAATATATTTCTCTTAGAGACAGAGGACCAGATCTGGTCTTAAACACTTAAAGAAAATCACAGTTGCATTAAGACCAGATATTCCAATTCCAAACCTTTTCAACTACCAGAGCAATAAAATAGAAATGTAATGCATCTCGATCTAGGAATGTGAACTGCAGGATCAGAGTGGCAACTTGCACTCGTTGTTGTTAAAAAAAGTCCTCTCCTTGTGGGACCCCAGTCTTGTTTAGGAAGCTGATGGACCTCCTTGCAAACTTCTTGCTCAAGCTTCTCAGAAGCACTGAGGTATACAAATAGCTTTCCTGACTGTAATATTATCCCCTTAAGATGGTGAGCAGCCTTAGTGTTTTGATGGTCCCTCATGCTTGTTAATGTTTTTCTCAAGGACAAAGTCACAGTGATGAGGCTTCATGTTAGACAGGAAGCTAAGTTATTTAAAACTTACACCTCATCAACATACACCTCATCAACTACCTCATCCCTGTGCAAGAAAACCTGTTTCTGTACTTGAGCCCTGATGAAGCACTTGCTTTTATGACAAAAGACCTCAGTTATCCAGAGAAGCAGCAGATCGTTTGTGATGTTGAGGGAGAACGATTACAGACGAGGTACGCAGAGGTACAGTTTTTCAGGGTAGCTCCACGGTTAGATCCCAGGCAGCTGTACTGTGTAAGGGACAGTGATTCAGCAGTAATGATAACATTCAGAGACTGATGAACTTTATTGCTTTCCTCCAAATGTGTTTCTCTATTTGGTGCAATTTGGAGCAGAAGACTGGAGCAAAACAAGCGGTTTGCAGCTGTTGAAAATGCATACAGCGTCCACGATCTGGTTAGTAATCAAATGATCCCCTTCTTTTCTGCTTTGGTTTTTTTAATGAAGAGCTTGCACGGCAAAGTAAGGAGTAAAGTACCTTTCTAGAGTATTGCTATACTCTAAACTTTAATTAGTTGTCTAAACTAAAATTAGTTGCTTCGTAGTGAAAGCTTGTAGCAGGCAGATGGGTGGGAGGTACCAGAGGCAGGAGTTTGCATGTGGAAACCTTTGAAACGACTACACAGTTTGGTATAACTGGCGTGAGGTTGAGTTCGGGACTTGAGGTAGCATAAATGTGGTAATAGGGAATAGTAGTTTGTGGGCAAAGGACTGCGGGCTGAATGCTGGCGAGCACTTGTAAATTCTTGTTCTCATGAGAGCTAAACCTAACCAGAAATTTTTATTTTAAACACTCTTCTGGAAAAATTTAGCTTCTGGTAGAGTTAATGATAATTCTGCCCAGAAGACTGGAGGGGTAGGATTTCACATCTTCTGTTTTCAACCTCTCGCTGTTCTGCGTGAATTTTAAATAAAAGAAATTGCCTACAAACATACAGTAATAAGTTTTAAATAGTTCTTGGATATCAATTTAATGTTTTTGTTACCTTACAGCTTAGAAATGTTGTCTTCTCAAATATTAACCAGAAAAATAAATCAGAATAATTTTTTATTGATCTAACATCTACAGATAAGCCAAATGACATCAGGATCCAAGTAGCAGAAAATGAGTTGTGGGTGCTATGTGCCTTTGAAAAAATAATAAACTAAAATTAAGTAGTAGGTTCCTAACAGAATGCCAGTTTGCACGTATGAGTCCAGAACTGTAGTAAGACGAGGAGTAAGGTCTTATTTTTATAGTACGCCATAAAAAGAAATGCTGGATATTTGATACTAATAAGTTATATGAAAACCAAAGGGAAAATGAGAGGGTAAAGACCCATTTTGCTTGAAAAGAATTTTTGATTTTTTGATATATGAATGACAGACATTCATTTAAAACAAGAACCACTATTTCAAGCAATAAAATAAATAAACAAATAAATATTTACCTGATTTAGCTAATATTTTACTAAAAAGTATCAAAACCAGCAAAACCCATTAATGCATTATGGTAGTCTCAGATTGTGGGACATTCTTACGGAGTTCAGGGCTGTATGGCTCTTAAGAAACAAAACCTTTAAACACTGTTCTTTCACAGGCTTCTCTTGCATGATTATTCCAATTTCTTTATGCTGTGTGCTTAACAAGCAGCGGGTGTACAGGCATTAACTGTGTTACTCTGGTAAAGCAAAACTCCACATAAAACAGTAGTTAATTTTGACAGTATTTATCTTACCTCTTTTTTAAGCACCTTCTTTAAACCTTCTGCCTATCTCCCCTATCCACCCTCTGTCACACTGTCTATCAGGGCTGGCTGACTCAGAATTGGGTTAGCCATGAGTCTCACCCACCGTGCTAACTGGCAGAAATACACTTTCTGATTCATTCTAAAATTATTATTGAAACTCGAATGTGGTGAATAGTTCTAGTAACTAATAGATCTTACCCAAAGCTTGAGGTAAAGATGCATTAAGTTCTGAGCACATTATTGTTTGTTACCGTATTTGATGCCTTTTAGTTGTGTGCAGAATTGCTTGTTGTTACTCAAAACAATTTTGTGTTTCTCCTGTCCCAAGGTGAATTATTTATTTCCAAGAGAACACAAATCACCAGGTGCCACTGAGAAAGAAATGGAGGAAAAGACATTTCCAGTTTTGGCCAGAAAGAAGCAGCCGGGACAGCACTGCAAGAGATCTACCAAAGGGTGCAAAGTTTTTAATGAATTGAGAAATGAAGATAATGGAGTCACAGAAAAGTGAGTATATTTTCTCCGCATAATGATTTAACCAGCATATTTCCTAGATCACAGCCATTCTTGCAGGAAGCCCTATCTAAAGTTTATTTCTACAGGAATAATAGTAGTTCCTGTGGGTAAAATGCCTATATTCTCTCATTCTTTTACTGAAAGCAGAAGCCTAATTTATAATAAACAGTAAGGTCTCCAATCCCTTTTTCCTTTTCTAACTGTGTTTCAGAACAATGCTGTTCTTAAAGTAATCACACATTCAAATACAAGTAGGTGTGAGCTTTCAAATATACTGAAAGTGAATATTCAGAACATCACATCCTGGTGTTTGCTTCTGATGTTAAGAAAAACCTGCTGTGCAAACCAGGATGCATGTTTTGAAGAGTCTATAACTTTGTTATTTTGAAGCCTGATTTCTTCAAACAGAGCAAGACACATATTTACCTTCCAGGGATTTGTGCCATTTGTGCCAACTTCGGTACCTTTAAAAGAAACTGATTTTGAGTTTCCTTTAATGCAAAAAGGCATGCAAATACTATTTTCACAGCTCATTTTTGGATAAATTTGTTTAGGTGTTCTGGAGTAACGTTTTACTAATAGTTTATTTTCAGTTGAGTTTGAGAAGGTTTGATATTGCACTACCAAAGAAGAGATATTCTAAATAAATGGAGACAGAAATTAACTTATTCAAATAGGAAATTTTATCTATAATATAATTATTTTATATATAATATTTTACAAACATAACACAATGCTGTAGACATTTAAATTAGGTCTATTAAATTAATTGTTTATAGTAAGCCTTTTCAGAGGAGTTTTTGATGTATCTTGCAGTCGAGAGCATCCGAAATCCAGTGCCAGTGCTTTAGCCCCACAAGAAACAAACCCTGTGCCTCTGACTCTTCAAGAGGTTGCTCTGAAGCATCCAGTGCTGGTATGTTGGTTTTCATTTGTTCAACATCATCATGTTCAGTTCCGTAAGTCTGTTGCAACAAGTTTGGAGGCTTTGTCCAATTTCTGATCAATTGAAGAGAGATCTGTGTTTGACTTTGCAGTCAAGTCTGAATACAGGAACGCACAGAGGTTCCAACTCTACTGTCTGTGTATAGGCATGCACATATTGGTATTAATACCTTTTCCTTAAAAGATAGTCTAAGAACTTTAAGTACAGGTTTTAGGGATCTGGTTAGAATTAGATCTGATGAAAAATGAGAATGCATGAATTTTTGAAACATTTTCTCCCTTCTTAAAAAAAAGAAGTGAAATATTTTGGTCCCCGACAAAAAGCAAATCTCAAGACTCAGTCTGGCAACAGGAAAGCTGCATTTTGACTTGAAAGCCTAAACAACTCCTTCAGCTTAAACACTGATGTTCTTGGCTCAGAAGTGTTATTTTGGTTTGTTGTAATGACACCAAGTCCTCTGGGTCAGCTCAGCGTTAACCTGTATTCTTCTTCTATGCCCTTCCACGAGTCCTTCTGACTCACAGGGCTGTAACTCACATGAAAAGAGAAGCACAGGCTACCTCTGCCAGACTCCCACATCAAACCAGCCTCCTGTGTTTGCTGGAGGGGAGACCTCCTTGCATCAGGTGTGTATATAGGACACGCAGTCCAGCCAAGAGAGCCCAGTTGGAAATAAGCCACCATGCTTATGTGAAATCAGGCTTAAAGGCAGCCAGGTGGTGTACTTGGCTCCAAACATTTAGGCTGGTTTAACAAACAGTAGTCCTGGGACTCAGATTGGACTTAAAACCAGATTACGGTTTTTTTCTATTGAATTTCCCATTTCAAATTATACACGTTCTGTGAAAATGCTTACTTCCGCAAATATGACAGTTTTTTCCCTCCCTAAGTAGCCAAGTACTAAGGTATTTTTTTAAGAAGCTAATATAACTACAGTGATGATAAATCTCTTGTTCAGGACTGATACTCGTCATGTACATGGCTTAGTTCTTCAATACAATGGTGAATTTCTGTTTGTTTTTTAACTTTAGGAAGCTAAATCAAGGCTTACTCATTGGACTAATCGTGCAGATAAAGACAAAATCTCCTAAACTGGAAAAGAATAAAATAAAGTGTAGAAGCTAGAAATTGCCTTTTTATAATTTTTCAAAAGGCTACATCACATACAGACTGGATATAAATACTTGGAAGTCTTGGTATTAATGATCATCCTGGATGAAGATAAGAATTTTTGCTGCTCTTTTATTTTCCTCTTTTGCAACAATTCTGCAAAGTAATTTTTCAGAATGATTGGTATCACTGCAACTGAAAGCTTATGCTGGTGTCATGAAACATGAATTTCTCAGTTTGAGCAAATGTACTTGCAGTACTAAAAATCACAATACCAGAGATTTTTTGATGTTGTGCTACAACTAAGTTAGAGGCAAATGTTTTCCAGTGTAAAATATTCCATGTACCAGTATGTGCAGGCAACAAAACAGAATATGAATCAAGAAATTAAGTTCATCAGGAAACACAATAATATTTGAATTCAGAAATCTGCTCATATTCTTGTTGAGGAAAACTGCTTTCAGTTTCTTCTTATGAAAGACTCTGTACTTCACATATGAGTGGGCTGTCATATGCTCTCTCAATGACTGCTTATAGAAGTAAACCAACCACAGACTCCTGTAGCAGAGACAAGACACTCAGCTGTATAAGAGAACACAAGTCTTGAAATGGGAGAGTTGAGAACACTTAAAAGAATCTAAAAAGGTCAGTGGAGAAAAAAACCTCCTACAGATGGATCACAATAACTATTATAAAGTAGAAATGTTGACTGAGAGCAAGGAGTTTCATGAAAACTAAAAAGTTAATAATCATTTATGATGGAGAAGAAGATATGTAAACCCCAGAAAGCTGCATATAGATAAGACCCCCCAAATATACATAAAAATTGGTTCCCTCACTCTTTAGAACATGAAATGGACAGTCAAATCTTTTTTTTTCCTGGCACAGCTGGAAATTATAAAGCAAATTTAGCCAGGTATGTAAACTGCCCTCCTGAGAACCGACTGACCAACTCTCAATTTGTTTAAACACGGAGGAAGTCAAAGTGCCAGCAACTGCCCCCCCAGCTGTCGGAAGAAAAGCCCTACAGCAGGTATTATGAGTCCGTGTGTTAGTGGCCACTGCTAAATAAGCAGACCTTTGGAGGATATTTGTCACGCTACAACCATGCAGAAGAGAATTGGGTTTAAAGCTTGGACACCCTTGTTACCAGGGATGCATGTGTAAGGGCAGTGTAACTTCATTGCAGAAAAAGGAATCTAGAGAAAAAGTTCATTTCTTACTTCCAGCAGTGGCTGCTGGGTTTGTGTGTCTTGCACAGAACACAACCAACATGTCTTAAAACAGAAGCAACTGAAATGGGAAATGTGTGAAAGGTGAAGCCGGTGATGACAGTCTCCCAAACAACAAAAACGGACTGGCCAGCCCACTTTGCAAAAGCACGGCTTCTGATAAACAGTTCACATTCACAGGAGGAATCTTCATGAAGTTCATAGTGTTCTCTTTTGAGCATTTTTTTGAAGGTTAATCAATAAATTTATGTTTAATCCAATTTTATAACCAAAAAATCCGAGTTTAACCCCATTCCCACCAAGATAAATAGCTTTTTTTTCCAACTACCAATTTCAGAGTTCCAAGTGCAACAGATAAGAAACTGGAAAACAAATTCATCTATGACCAGTAGCAAAAGTTTGCCAGCCTCTACTTGTCTCTTAAAATAAATATTAAAAAGAAACCAGCAGTTTTGGCAAAACAAAGTGTCCTGTTTCTTTGCCTTATACTCCAGGCAACAAGCCAGGGGATAAAAATACTGTTTACAACAGAAATGCAAGCTTACAAAAGGGATTAGTAAAGACACATTTTGTTGAAGTCACCTAAAATCCAGAACAAAGGTTGTAAGATTTTTAAATGGTATATTTCTGCACTTAACTGCTAATAAAAGTAGCTACTAATTGTTAGGCCCAAGAGTTATATGGGAGGGACCATTAACATGTTGTTCCGTTTTTGAAGTATCTGTCTGCATTAACATAGGGCATTGTAGTGCAGATTACATTGAAATGCTGACTACTCTGCTGCAATATTGCTAGGAGGAAAACATTCAGTCCTACAGTAAAGAACTGATATTAGTTAACTTAGAAAAGGTAAGCATTGCTCTGGTTTTGGTATTTTAGATGGTCTGCTTGATGACTGAAGATATATATTAGTCTCCCATGAAGTTTTGGTATTCCTTGGCTTTCCACAAGTAAATGGTTTCCACCAGGAGTTTTTTACCTAAAACAAAGCAGTTACGTATACGAACAGTATAAAAGCTTTGACATTAATGTCAACTTCTTCCTGATAAATCTCTCATACCCCAGGAGAGGTGGAGCAGGATACATCACAAATTTAAGGTTTAGATTTAGAAGAAACTCAAATCGCTGTGGGTCAGGTTAGTTTTCTTTGCAGCAGTCAGCCCTGTCTAAGAGAAACCAGTACTTCTGAGCTGCTAAAAATATACACATTTAGATTAATGTGTCAAGATCAACAAAGTCAGTATCTGTAGCATTGACGTATTAGATTTTTAGCTTTATGTTTTCATATCTAATTGGTTTTGTCCAAAGTTTGGACAAGTCTTTTTGGCCAAGGAGGGGGGGCGGG
>VXBO01003515.1:210957-226213 GCA_013400135.1 Rhinoptilus africanus | reverse complement strand
TGGCGCGAGTGAAGACATAATGATAATTGTCATAACCAGAGCAAAAGAATTATGTTTCTTGGCACATGCTAATCAGTTCCCTCTATGTGTTTAGGTTTCCCCCTTGGTGGGTGCAGACTGAGAGCGCATGGAAATAATGAATTTCTTCTAACCCAACAGCTATACTTCTCCCATCTTCTGACCTTACCCTTTGTTCTCTCCTTCAAACAAAGAAGCTTCTCCTACCGGGCTTCTCCTCAACTTACCCGATCTGGCTCCTTTCTGCTCCCATTCCCCTCATGGCCCCTTCCCCCACCGCCTTGCCTGTCTCCTGCCCATTCCCACTGGTTTTCCATCCTCCCTCCCAGCACTTCTGGCTCTTTGTTCCCGCAGTGCTCTGGAGCTGTGCAGCAGGAGCCCAGCTCTCTCTCTCTTTTTTTTTTTTTTCCCCCCTCTTTTTTAATTTTTCTCAGGGAGAAGACCTGGAACATTTGAAGTCTCATTGACAGCAGAGAAGAAAATAGAGAAAAGAAGGGAACCAGCATATGCCTCAAGAAAATGCTGTCATAATCCACAGCTGCGTTTTCCTTCAGAAGGAGAAGTACCGAGAAAGACTGCACGCAACTTGCATGCGATTATGAGAGACTGCTATTTAAGTAATTTGTACAGAATTAAGGACTTTCCTTTATAACACATTTAACAGCATTTTTGGAAGCACGTTTATACCTGTGAGGGAAACTGAAGAGAAATTAAGCTAAACGGTTGATTTGAAGTTGCCTCATGAGGTTTTCAGAAAGTTTTACACATAGAATTAATGAGTATATTTTCAAATCCATGTATGGATGCTTGGCAAGGAACTAGATTTCTGTACTAGAGTGCAGAAAGGCCTCAGGTGCATAGTATTAACCTGCTCATGTGGTGGTGGTCTGGGTAAGAGAAATACGGCCTCTTTAAAGGGAAGTGCAACTCTCACTTTCCCAGCTTTGGAAGGGCATATCCCACATTTTTCACTAAAACCATAAAAAACAACTTTCATCACCAACGTATTATGAGAATGACTGCCAAAACCAGTTTAAACAACCAAGAAAAAGTGTTTATAAAGTGGTATGTCTTTGACCTTGTTTAAGAAAGGTATGATTGCAAATGAAGCACCTTTGCTTTCTAATCAAGTTCTACTAACGGTTTTAAAAATCCTGGCTGCTTCCAGTTTATGCTTGAGATAATCACAATGTGTTACTTATCGCCAAGGAAATGGAACAAGCAACAGTCAGACCAGTCCATTAGTCAGCCCACTTAGGTTGGGTAGCAGTGGTGAGGAAGCTGAAGGTGCCTGCAAATTCATCATCCCTAATATCAAAGATCAAAAGAGTCAAGCGTTGCTCTATGGCACAGCACATAAATTACTTTAAAGGGGAATTTTCATGTGTCCTGATGAACCTATGAAAACTGGCAGAGACTAATAAGCAGCAAAATAATTTCTCTAGAAGTTCACTTCTGCTGATTGTTGGCATACCTTTCTGGGACAGAAGAGAAATTTGCTAGTCTTTCCACCTGAATCCTCCTCCCACACATTGAAAGCAATGAAATTCTACTTGAATTAGGACAACGGGAGAGGCAATTTAGAGGGGTCCTGAGGATTCAGTCTGTTAATCACAACTGTGACAGAACACTGTCATCCTTGCTGGCAATTCCCTAGCAATTTACAGTACACCAGTGTAACGGGAGACTTTGCGTCGTGAAGAAACCTGACTAGATAACCAGTTCTTCATCTTTGGATTCCCATGCCCTTGCTATATTACACAAATCCTAGTGATCACCAGTTTCTCTGCTACCCTGAAGCCATTCGAGAGGTACGTTTTGACCCTGACGTTGTATCTAAAGTTATTCAGAAACCGAAGTCAGCGCAGACTTTGGTTTCTGAATAACCCGTTTAACGAGGAGGGCATTTCAGTAGGGCTGTGTGAATGTGCACCGGCAGCCCCATTAGGCTGCAATAGCAGCTTAAGGGGTTTTATTATAGAGGCAACATAAAATCACTCACTCAAGCTCAGCTGTGGTTTGGGCTGCTCCTCAAAAGGGGATTCCTTCCTGTATATAAGACAGAAATTAAATTGCTGGGCAGCTTTTCCCTGGGAGGTACTGGACCCCCCATTCCTCCGATCTAGGCTTCCCCAAGTCTAGCAGTTGTGTTAGTCTATTAAAAAAGAAATACAAAATTAGGAACTGGGGAAAGAGCTGAGGAATTCCAGGGAGAAATTCCTGAAGCAAAGAAGACCTAAAGAAAGCGTTAGGGTTTTTTCTTTTAAGTCATTGCTGGGCTGATTTTCCTGCGAAGCAATTTACTCAAATGTGAAAAGATTTTTTTGGACTGCCAATGGTAGGTTAAGTAGAGTCAAATAAAGACATATTTTTTTATTATCTGCACATAGTTAAAGGTAATTTGAAATGTAAGGAGAAAGCAGCTAGTATGAAGGCCAAGAAAATACCTCAAGGATCAATCCTGTCTTCAAAAGATTGTGATGTTTCTAACAAGTTATTATTTGCTGGTGTATCAATAAGTGCCAAACCAAATAATGTTCTCAAATTATGCTCCAAAACAAAACACGTAGAAATTGCCAACCTCTGTTAAGTACCACAAAGAAAATAAACTACATATTTGGACATGATTTTTGAAATACTGTAGTTCTTAAGACTCTCATAGGTTGTATCTACTCTCTCTCAAATGTAACCCCTGCCTTGCCGTTACCACTGCAGTCTTCAAACCTTATTTGGTATTTGAATCTTAGCGTCCTTCCCCCGAGATGCTTAAATAACTGGAAATTCTGTGTGGCTGTTTTATACATTAATCATCTAACACAGTGCTGCTAACCAGAAAGAATCCGGATTGCAGTCCTCCAGCAAACAGTTCGCTTATAGTCCTGCTACTCCTGAACATGTGTATATATGTATTCGATTTACGTCATTACTAGATGCAACCATTTCATAGAAAGCTGCCGGAGACAACTGCTTGAGACACTTTAAAACTCTAGCAACAGGCACTAGTAAAAAAGAACATTTAAAAAACGAAGAGCGACAGTACACTCTGTTAGCTAAACTTTTGGGAAATGTCTACCTTTTTGTCCTTTTTTGATGGATCTTCCCTAAAGAGGCAGGTATAACAACAGTCCACTTACATTCGTGACCACAACTTGAGAAGCTTCCCTTGTGAGGACTTGCAGCGTCAGCTACTCGTGGTAGCGTGTTACACTGTTTAGGTGTTGAATATGTCAATGGATAACATTGTTTGTGAGATATTGCTGTGTGCTTCCATGCTTAAGGACTGGGAAAATCTGAGTAAATAGTTAACAACAGTCTACTTGCAAAAGGACAGGCTGATTTACTGTATTGCAACAACATAAGCCAGAGCAACTGTATTAACTAATAAGTTATATCTCACCGTATGTGAGATACAGTTATATAGATACATATAATCTTTATTCTTTTTTTTTATACACACACGATATTTACCTGATGCATATGTGATTTGGTTTTCTGCAGGATTTCTAAATCTGGTTGCTAGCTGCTATTAGGGTAATTGTTGCATTTACTTAATGATGTTATTGAAGCCAAAACCCTACTTTCCTTACAAACGTAAGACTAATTTCTGAACTCATGCAAGCATATATATTTAGCTTCTACATATCATCATCCTGGTCCTTAAGAAGCCCTGCCAGGCAGCAAACCTTGTTACTCCAAATTTGGCTTGGTCCAAGGTGTTACTGAAAATAAAAATATGCGACTCACAAGAACCAAGAGGCAAAAAAAATAAGGTAAGCTGTTTAAAACTTTCTCACAGATTATTTTACTATTCTGAAATATATGAAAATAAATATTCACCAACTATAAGCCAATGAGTAGAAGTCAAGGATGGAGAGTAAAAAATGTAATGCCGCAATGCAAACCAGGACACCGTACACTGTTGTATCCAGGTTTGACACATTCACCTCCATTATGCTCCTGTGGAAATAGCTTAGAAATGATGAGTGCCATAGTAATCATTCACAGTGAATTTTCAAGGAGGAGAAACACTTATCTAAAAGCTAACGAGTTATAAAAAAAAAAATCATAGTATATTTATCGATCTGTGGTCGGATGGAAAAATATGGGGAGTCTGTAATTTAAATCTGAAAATTACAAAGTGTCATGTCTTAAGATTTTGCTTGGTTTACCTGGCTGAGGTTCAGAATACCAGCTCTTTTTTCAGTGAAAATCAAGCCGAAGCAGAAGAATAGAGTTTAATATTCACGTGCTTCTTTCCTTAGACTAATGGAGTATATGCACAGCCAGGCAGGGAAACCATGAGAAGGAAAAGGCCCCATTTCACTCTACTGAGCTGCAGTCATTTATCTGGCTGGCTACTGGTGAATGGTGATGGAAACTGACTCAGTCTCCAAGTTTTAACTGGAAGTCCACTGCTAGTGATGGTAGTATAAACCTGGAGCTCAATCTTATGTAAAGATAGCTCAAAAAATCAAAATAAAAATATTCTGGGTTTATTATTTAAAATATATAGCAAAGACTGTAGTCTTTAATCCAGATCCTTTTGGCAAGAGAAATACTTTAAATGACAGTAACTGTTCTTGAGGCAAGACTCTTAGGGCATCTACTCTCGCATTCCTTTAGGGTGAAAGCATTCTCAAAAAAGGATTCTGTATCTTTTTTTTTTTTTCCTTTTTTTGACCCTTTTTTCTCTTCTCTCTTCATGAACAGTTGATGGGAAAAGGCAAAGAAATACTGAAAAGCAAAGTTTTACAATATGTAAAGTGTGATTAGTGTATTTTAAAGTGTATTGCTAAGTCAGCATCCCTTTCCAGAATAGCATACTTCTGCTGACTGCCTTTTTGTGCAAGACCTTCAGACAGGGCTCCATGAAAAGTTCAGCTTCCAGTAACCTGTAAAAGGAATCTCCTTTTCTTACAAAGTCTTCTAGAGGTGTTAATTTATGTAGAATGAAGAAATTAATTTCAAACAGATATGAAAAGGGAAATTGTCTTTCCCTTCCTGAAGTTTCCATGGGTTTATCTTGAAGGATATTCTTGCCACAAATTTTCAGCAACAGAAGGAGTTCCTCTGGTGCTATACACAAAGCTCTTCAGCTACAAGTAGAAGTTGCATTCACTTCAGGATTCCTACTTTGAAGCCTAGTGACAAAACACTGAAGTAAAAATAATTAAAATACTGGGGATTCTGTGTCAAAGTTTCTCAGTTGAGACATCTCAAACACAGCCATTTAAAACACCCTCCTACCCTTTACTGTTGCTGTTTATTTACTGTTCAGTATTTCTGTTCAAATGATATATTAGTTGGTCTAAAGCTGTTGAAACTTCCCTTTCCATAGCTCAATACTAATTCAAGAAAAGGCGTGTCCTCTATAAATAACTGATTTGCTTTGTGTAGCAGTTCATACTCCTCATACTGAGACAATTTATAGAAAAATTTGTCTTTTTTGAAAAATATTTCAAAAATGTGGATCTTGTTTTGAATGAAGATTGAAGCTTAATCCGAATTTTTACAGGGACACACCAAAAGTTCTCCCCAAGAATACTTAAAATATTTTGGCAATCACAGTTTTCCTCTGATCTTTCTCTGAGTCAGAACACTGCCAATATTGGCAAAACTGAAGTTTTGCTAAAGTCTTTGTGATTAGCTAAACTGCGTAAACTTTTGTCCTGCATGACAATTTAACTTTGCTGATGTGCATTTCACATACAGGATATAGAGGACAGGATCAGAAGAGAATCTAAACTGAGAAGATAGTGTAGATGTCCACGATCAACAAGGCTAAACGCAGTTTGAATGTTTAGAGTGTACCCGACACCCAGTAGGATATGAAGTTAACGGGGGTGTTGGAGGGGAGTATAAAATATTCACCTCGTTCAGCGGTTGAATTTGAAAAACAAAACATTGTATTACCCCCCAAGAAAACAGAACTTGTTTTTATTCTGCTTTTGTTTGTGCTATGACTGCTTACAGAAATATATTTTCTGAAACATTTTACTGTAACACTTCACCTTTCTCTTAATAATTTAATAATTAATTTTATGTTTTAATAATGTAGATTAGAATATCAAGGGTGCTTACGTCTACAGATGGCATAGTTACAGTATGGTCAAACTCTTTTGGCTTTCCCCCTTTATTTTGTACTGCAAACTAGGATTTTGCTGGTTTATTTGCGTGGTATAATTAAAAGTGAGCTGTCTAATGTCTCTTGGTATTAAACTGAAACAAACTGGTGTATTGCATGAACTTTACTGATTTTTGATATATGACTGAAAAGTTTCTTGGGACCTTGTAGTAACCCAAACCCCCTCCTGTAAATTATAGTTTCATCTCTATTAGTCAGTGTTGAGTTCTGCGCTTGCCTGTACCCTCAAGAAATTTCCATAGTTAAGAGGGAGAAGGAGAAAAACTGATATTAACTGGAGCTGAGTAGGGTGAAGTCCTAGATGGTAATACGCAGTTTTCATAGGAGTTAAAAAATTAATTTAAAACCTTTTTCATCTCCAGTGTTACGTACTGTGGCAAGGGGAAGATTTTCTTCTGTTTCCATCATTCAGATGGCTCTTGCCAGGTGATGTGAGCCATGAAGCCTGGAGAAGATGGTTGTGCTGCGCCTCTACCTCTCGTGACAGCTGGCTGATACAAGGGAAAAAATACTCATGATGCTTTCTGGGGCTTTTTCTCCTGATAGCAGACAGACAGGATTCTGTGTATCTGTCTAGTTGTTTTCTGCTATCTTTTTATTCTCTTTTTCTTTGACTTTTTCTTTGCCTTAAAAAGCCAAAAAATGTATCAAACCGCTGTGGCTAAATTTAGGCGTGTGAATCCAATTTAAGAACTTAATTCCTGCAATGGCTTTGTTCGGTGTGATTGAACCTAATGCAATTAGTTGGGTGAGCAAAGCAGAGAATATGCACACCTCTCTGTGTCTGGGGGTTGGTGGGAAATGGAGGTTGGGGGGGGCTGAACTGTCCTAATTTTCAGAAGTTCTTGACTTGGTAGGAATTGTGGGTATTTAGCACTACTGATTAACGGGTAACTCAGGTGTTTAACTTTATGCACCCAGATATGTTGAGTTTCGAGTTGGTTTGCTTCTTGAATTTGCATATAAGTGAGGAGAGCGTGGTGTTGGTAAGATGTGAAAGCACAGACGGAGAGAACTGGTTTGCGGTTGCATATGAAGATAAGTCTAGGAGGGATAAGATGAAAGCTAAGCAGAGTAAAATGTGTGCAACATATGAGGAAAAAAGCTTGCAAGTGAGATTGACTTGTCTATGATAGTGTTTTCCAAGACAAGCAAAAGACATTTTAGCATGCATGGACATTTGAAAGGGATCTAGGTAAAAGGAGGCCTTTGCTAGACCCTGCAGAGAAATGGTTTTCATCTCCACTTGATACTGGCTCTGGATATTTGGCATGAAATGTGGTGATTTTGCCTGAAAATACATGGAGCAGCCAAAAGCCTGTAGCCACTCGTGCCTTGGTGAGAGATCGGCTTCCATAAAACTGAGTTCCTTTAAAGAAGGTGCCATGCTGTCAGCACATCTGTCTCGAGAAAGGGAAGGAAGCACTGAAGGTGGAGGATTGCTGTTCATTAATTGCATCATATTGAGCTTCCAGGCAGACAAGTGCTTGAGACAGCCAAAAGGTGGAGATTTTTAGGTTCCTCCCCCTGCTTTTCCTTCTCCTCCCCCCTTCCCAAAAGAATTGCTTTGCCAAAATCTCCCTGTGACAAAGCAAGGGTTTTTCAAGATAAGTCAGGACCAAACAAAGAATTTTGGCGACTTCGATAATTACAATCCAACCTTTTCTGGGGGAAGACTTGTAACGTGCACATGTAATGTGTCACGTTATACCTCTTCTTCACTGTTATTCAGGGTGCAAATCTGAAAAATTAAAAAATATATATAGGAGCACAAGTCATTACCCAATCTTGCAAATACACGAGTTTTTCAGCTTCCTGTTGTTGGTCTGAGGACAAAAATTGTAAGAGTTATGGAGGCATTTCATACTTTATTCAGTTTAATCCTTGTATGAATGACTCATGGAGAAACTTCCTGTGCTTTCAACATTTTTTTCCCAAGTAAAAACTATAGAATCTAGCTGATGATTAAGACCTTTTTTAGCATAAAAGTTTATTAATACAATAAGTTTGTGGATTTTTCTGATTTCTTGATCAGAAAGGTATACCTGACTTATAACATAATATTGTTTCAGTTTTGCATATTATAATCTTGTATTTCTAGATGTAAAACAGGGAGAAAACTTTTCAGAGGGTGAAGCCTAGTTCATCTCGAAGGCTACGTTAAGTGCACCACAGCAGCTGCTATTTGAATAGAAATATATTTACTACAAGTGTACACAATTTAATATATGAGGTAAGGAATCTGCTGAAGATGGATTAAAGTCTGTTTTCATCAAAGTTGTCAATGGTTTGGGACTTGGAGGCTGGTTTGTTGTTGTTAGGTTGTTTTTTTTCCTAAAGGAAGATGCCTCGAAGGTAAAGCAGTTCTTTTTCTACTGCTCAGATTGACCCTGTCCTTGACATCTGGACAGACAGAATCAGGAGTGTAATTCTGGGGATACATGGCATCTGCCGTAAGATTCTGAAAGTGAAATGCACTTTAAATTCTTTAAATTACAGACTTGGGCAACACTGAGTGTTTCCCTCTGGTTTCTTGAAGAAAACTTTTGCAAAGCCAGTGTTAAAAACCAGTAACAAGTTTGAGGGATAGAATTGGAGAAGGCTTCAATTAGTGGTGTCTGTGGCATTTTTGCTAGTATAAACCACCAATAAAAATGACAGGGTTGAGATCTCTTTTGATTGAACTGAAGACAAGCAGCTTGTTTTTAAAAGCTGAAAAAGGCAACTCAGTGTTTTCAATGTGCCTGCAAGACTATATGTGTATTCCATTAACAAAGATGCAAGTGGAAAGTCCATGACTGAAAGGAACCTGCCAGCGCTGGTGAGCACAGTTGGTAGCATGGGCAGATTTCAGATCTGAGTTGTTCTAACATATCAGAGTACCTCTGAAAAAAACCAGAAATGTAGTTCAGATTTAAAATGCTTATATGATGGCTATTGTTTTTTCACTCATGTATCTGGGATACTGAATGTGATGCTCTGGAATACCACTGTAACAGGGTCTAAAGTTTGCAGTGCTCACTGGGAGAGAATGCCCATAGCATGGTGTGGAACAACGTTAAGGACAAATGACAAAATACTTCTTGAATTAGGAGCTACCACAAGTACTATTGCAGGTAGACGTGGTTGGGATCAGTGTCTTTTTTTTGTTCCCACAGATGTTAGGCACACAGATTTGTAAAGAAAAGGTCAGGACAAGGCTTGAAAGTTCAGCGTTATCTACAGCCGGAATACTGATGTGAGCACGCTGGAGAGTTATCTTGATGCAAGTGTGTAGCGTGACACAGACTAGCCACCTATCACAAATTGGACACTTGTGTTTGCTGAGGAAGGGACAAAGATGTTATCACTGAGGGATTTTGTATAACTAAATTCCTACCAATAAAAAAGTTGAGTATCCCTGAATTCATGTTCTGTCTTTCAGAGAGCTCGGTGAATTAGCCTGGGGTTCTATCATTAACTTTTAAAAGAAATTATTCAGCTTTTTCAGTTATCTTATATATATAGGGGAGTGCACGAGTTCTCATGAGATGATGAGAGGAAGCTTGGTGAAGAAGTTTTCTCAGGTCCAAGGCAGTAAAGAGAAATAGCTGTCCCGGTTAGGTCCACTGCTGTTTAGTTGGTCTTATCTGTGAATTAGATGTCAGGCTCTTGGAATCAGCATCGAAAGTGAGAGACATTGCACGACGTCATAAAAATTGTGCCGCAATTAGTTAACCACTAATTGAGGACACTGGTGTTTAACGTGAAAAGCTAGCACAGCTTTTCTAGGTGAGGGAGCTATAATTTTTCCTAGCAACCTGCAAGAATATTTATGATAACTCAGGAACGCAGTGAACATCTACTAACCTGAGGTAGACATAAAAAGTAGTTTAATAGGAATGAGCTGTTTTAATTAGCATAAAGGTCAGTTGCAAGGTGGATAAGAGAAACATTTAAAGTTAAATTGGCTTATAAAAAATACAACTATAAGTCTTTGTGCTTTGAGGATTAAGTGAGTCAATAGAACCACGAAGGCAATGCCTCTCTGGCTGGAAACATTACAAAATAATCTGCACAACCAGGGGTGAAGGATTACATCTTCCTATGTAATGACTAACCACTGTTGGACAGGACATCGAATGACACGGGCCACCAGTCCTAGGTCACAGCTGATATTTTCTTAGCAAGAGCAAGAAATATTTTCTGCCCCTGGGAAAGCGTCTAACGTGCAGAGATTTCAAAGAGCGGCTCAAGCGTCTGCAGCGTGTCTCAGGCATTCCCGGCACTGCCTCCCGTGGCACAGGAGCTGGTGGTTATTACACGATGTGGTCCCCACACATCCGTTGTTTGCTGCTCATTCATTGTCTTTCTTGTATCTGCACATGATGCTGACAGAATGGACTGCTAGACAAAAAGATAAGGTTTAAATAGTCCCTTTCTACTCTGCAGACTTTTTATTTTTAAAAACAAATTGGAAGTGCAAAATGAAGCGATGTCTGCAGCATGCTGGAACTAAGTGTGACTAAAATAAGCATTTTGATAAAAATACAAGTGTTCAAAAAGCATCCAGCAGGAAAAATACACCCTTGTTAGAGAATTAGACTGGGTTTATATTAGTAGAGAATAAAGATTGTGAATTTTTGTTTTGACATGTAATTACTTTTTATTATGCATTATTAGCTTATTGGATACTGACTTTCATTACAAATGGTTCCAGAGAAAACAAGGATGGGATATTACCAATGAAAATTTCTGTGTAATATTTTCACTATGAAGTAGAGCAGCTTAGCAAAATGGAGATCCTGAAGACTTGCCCAAAGTGAGACTGTGCATCAGTGGAGCTCAGAATCAGCTCTCCTGGCTTCCACTCTCCTGGGCTGGACATTACATCAGCCATCCTCCCGTAGCTAAGCTCTTTAGGTGGCATAAGGCAGAAAACAGTGTCCAGGACCCAATTAACCTTTGCTGAATTCAAAATAGAAAACTGCAGGAAATATTTGTGTTTTTCACAGCTTTATGGGTACCCTTAATGCAGAAAGGCTGAAGTTTGGAAAACATTTTACACTCCTGATCGTGAAACAGAGGACCACAAGCGTGTCTGCACATCCCAGAAGCTGCTGTCCAGGTATGAGCCCTGTATGACAGGAAGGAGCCGGCATTGGTTCACCCATGGTCTCCCTGAGAAGACCAACAGGGCTTTTTTAAGGAGCTGTTGTGTCTATAGTTTCTCTTTTCTCTGCAACAGTTACTTCCAGTGAATGTTGCCTTGCTGGTTTATTCCTTGTCCAGATTGAAAGTTATGGGCATCACACTCCTGCTCTTCTGCTCTGTGTGGTCCTTCTACCATGCATTTTCCTCTGAGCAGAATGGTCCAGGATGGTGCACAACATAAATGCTGTGTGCATAATGGAAAAAAGATTTACAGGAAAATATGGTGGTGACTTGATTTTTTTGGGAATGTTTCACTTTCTTAAAAGCAGTACTATGAAGATATTTGTATCAGATGTGGAGAAGTCCTTGTTGGTGAAGCAAGTGTGGGTAAGGTGAAGGGTTGGGTATATAGAGTAGGGGTAGGTCACATACAGCTTGAAAGAAAGAAATTGGATTCAGAGAAATGTAAGAGAGGAGACAGTGGAGGGGGCTAAGGAGTGGCACAGTTGATGTAAAAGTACGCTACCTGGGAGTTCAAACAATACCTGGGTTAAGTGCCAGTCCTTTGCTCGGAGCCAGCTGCATCAAGATGATGAAGACAGCATTGGTTATGCAAAACTGTTGATATCAGTCAGTGGAGATTAACTCAAATGAGGCAAAGAAGTAAACAGTTTTCTATCAGACAATAATTTTTCTGCCGACGAGAGGCAGAGAGTCTGCTTTCAGCAACCCTCATTGCTGAAGCTGTCCAAGTGGTTTTGTTTCATATGGATAAGAGCAAAAAGTCAGGAAATGATCTTGGCAGTAAAGGGCTCGGAGGAGGCTGTAAACTTTAAGGCCACATTCCAGGCAATAACTAATTTCACAATATACGATAATCAATTTGCCCAGTGAATACTAAAAATGTTACCCTTCTTTATAAAATAATACTCAGTAACATTGTATATTTACCTTTCCTGTGGAGCAGTGAGGAGAAGGAAGCAAAGTGTGAAAACAGAAGGGGGGAGAAAAAAAAAACCAATAGAAAAGACATTGATTTGTTTTTAACAATTATGCAGTTACAAATTAGGACTTGTATCTTTTTTTTCTAGAGGTGTTAATATTATGTACCTGTGAAGCACCCAGTCTGCCTTAAGCCTTACTTTAGTCTTCGTGAAAGGTTCAAAGGAGAGGGAAAAGAGAAACTATGGATTCCCGACAGCCTTAAATCTTTTATTGATATGAAAAGAACTGCAGAAGGAATATAGCCTGTTTGATTCTTATAACTGCAAACATTTATAAGGAGAGATAGCGCTCAGGGAAAAGGTGAATATTCCCAGTTAAAAGATGTTGGTCTGGTTATTAATGATAATGTCAGAAAATCTGAGGGCTTCTCTGTTTGAGACCTGAACTTTTAAACTTACCCAGGCATATCTCAGCAAAAAAAGTCAAATTTAGGTTAGTGCCCTTTGGGAACTGTGTGGGTTGAAGTATAAGAAAAGGTGTTGTTTATGGTAGAGTCTCTCAACAGGGCTCCTGCTAGGATGTTTATGATGAGGCAAGTACTTTCTGGCATCAGACTCCAATGGTCCCTGTTTGAAGCAGAATACGTCTTTGGGGAGCGGGGGGTGGGGTAGGTAGGTGGGTGTTTTGGTGTTGTTTTGGGTTTTGGTTGGTTGGTTTTCTTAAGATTATCCTTTAGGCCAGCATAAAGCAGTATCCTACTATTTGTCTTTGCAGCCCCAGTGACCCACTGTGCCTGTCCGTCTTTACAGTTTTTAAAGAAACAGCCTGTTAGGAGTAGTGGATGGCTCTGATTTGTGTCATCTCCTTGTTCCCACTATCTCACTCAGGATGACTTGGTTTGAACAGCTCTAGTCTTTGGAGCAATATCATTAAGATATTGAAAAAGGATATTCTAGCTCAAAATTTTGAGTTTGAAACAAAAGTACTCTGCTCTCAAGTTTGCTGATTTCATCCATCTTTGACGCAGACTCTCCCTTAAGGTCTTCCGTGAGAGCTTCAGTTTATTTTGTTGTTTTTCCCCAGTTGGTGCTGTCTAGTGCAGCAGACACTGAAGCCATTGGAAGTTTGATCATTGACTTTCATGAGGGAAACCTCAGGATCTGAGCATTTGAGCTGGCAAGGGTACTTAGCAGTACTCAAGCAAAGATCTGACTAAGTCAACGGGAGTTTTGCCACCTTCCAAAAATGCAGGATGGCGCTCTGCCTTTGCCTTGCTCTCCCAAATGCCAAAGGGGGAGAACAAAACAAATCAAAATCAACACGTTGCACTCCGTTCAGACTACTTGAAAAGCAAATGTTTTTCAAAATGTGTATGCATTCAAACCTTCGGAGAAAACCAGCCCTGTTTCTTAAATACTTAGAGAACCTGAAACATAATTATTCCAGGGGCTTAACGCTCACAATATAGAAACTTAAAATGGATAAAACCACTGGATGTTTTCATATGTTGTTGTTTCTGCTGTAGGTATATGTTAGTGCGTTAGGGTTACAAAGTGGTAAGCTCTTTGTAAGAGCTCTCCCAGAATGATCTTTAGGCTTTTTCTTGTTTAAGTCTCATATACAAGGAAAATGGTATGCCAAATTAAAACGAAACCCAGAAGTTTCTTGTGAAAATGGCATTAACTTCCTCAGTCAGTGCCTCAACAGCAGTCTCAGTAGGACCTTTCTCCCCAGTGTCCAGCAGAAAGCAGCTGACAAGTAGAGACAGAGATATACATCTCTATTGTATAGATATCCTATGAAATGTATTCATTTTTCTTAAGGAAGGAAAAAAAAAAAGAAAGAAAGAAAGAAAGAAAAAAAGCAGGTCCTGGGAAAGGAGGCGTTTATTCTTCGGGGGGAGGAGGACGTTGTGACCTCTGAGGTGTGGGTTCCCCCCGCGGGTTCGGGGGGTGGCGGGGCGGCTGGGTGCTGCTCCCCGGGTGTCTGGAGGCGAGGGCTGCAGGGACGCGGCTCCGGCACCAAGGGCGACGTTAATTGCGGGCGTGCGTGTGTCCCCCCGAACTGCAAGTTGAAAGATAATTAAACAAATACCTCTCATTTTCCCGCGGCATCCCCGGGCCATTAAAGCTAGAAGAGAGCTGCGGGAGGGGGCAGGGGCTGGTTCCCGTCGGGAGGGTGCCTGGGGATTTGCGCCGTCCCGGGGGGATAAGGTAGGGAATGACGGACGGGTCTCCCGAAGCCGAGGTAACAGCTGGAGGCTACTACTCGCCCCATGCGAGAAGTATTGCTATAAATCGGGGATCTTTATAGCTGCTCGGCCGGAGGAAGTTTTTTTGGCTGTAAACTGTCATGCACTGCAGCTCCCGGTGAAAAGGCGATGGAAGTGGGGAGCCCGCTCTCCTGAGAACCAAAGAGCAATTAAGATCAGAAAGAGACAAGGAAATAAAATAAAGAAGGCAGGGATCCAAGCCGAGGAAAAACTTTCTGGTTTCGATTCCCCCCCCGCCCCGTTCTAAAGATTATGTACAACTTTTGGAAACTTTTAAAGTGGTCATTTAAAGCATTAAAGTTGAACAGATTTCTTTTTTGAAAGAGCAGCTAAATTTGAGTGCATACGTTATTTGTCTGGGATTAGCGGCGCGGTCATTCGCTAGGCATTGATAAAAGGCGAAATATATCAAATTAAATTCCGCTTCAACTCTCCTCCCTTTGCCTAAAGAGAGCGATCAGTGCAAAGTGTAGTAATCAAATAGGGAAGGGTCTGATGCCGAAGGGCTTGAGGTTGCTTCCTATTCCGTGCGTGCATATATATGTGTGTCTGTATATATATACAAATATATATATAAAAAAATAAGGAATTAGCCTTTCCTTGAAGTATCCACCCGGAAGAATTAGAATAGCGTTTTTAAAGCTCGGATCTCCTAAGTACGCATTTGGATTGTCTCTGTTTACTGTATTTATTTATTCCTTTCGGAACTGTTCATTTTCCACCGAAACGGCTCCGCCGCTTTC
>VXBO01003515.1:159597-207665 GCA_013400135.1 Rhinoptilus africanus | reverse complement strand
CCCTCGCCCCCCTCGGCGGGGCGGCGCCGGCCCGCCCTGCGGGAGCGGCGGGGTCCGGCCGAGCCACTGCCTGATGCCCGTTTTTGTATTGCCCTTCCCAAACCCCGCGGCGGGGTGGGCTGGGTGGCGCTTGTCCCCGTGGCCCTCGCCCCCCGCCCCCCCTTCCCGCCCCGAACTGCGTTCTTCCAGAAGTGGTCTTCCGGCCGAGGATGGGTGGTTTGATATTTGGACTTTCTTCTTTTTCAAATGGCTTTCTGGGCCGGGTGTCTGAGAAGGCAAGCGGTGCAGGCGATGCGTCTTCCTGGCTACTTACTGTCGTGCCTCTGCCTGCGCCAGCTGCCCTGTCAAGTGACGAGGATGAGGGTAACAAGGCAAAAAGTCGGGGTGTCTGACGGCAGCTTTCCTTTCCTTTTCTTCCGGATTCGGGTTTAGGTTTTATTTGTACCTCTTGCCTCTTTTTCCTCTACTGGAAAGATGGATCATTAGTTACCTTAAACCCCAAGTGCTTTCTGTGCCCGCCAGCATCTGCCGCCGCGCTGTCACTCCTTACCGGCTCTACCCGTTTGCTCACAGATCATGTTGAACTCTCTGCACAAGTATGAGCCCAGGATTCACATAGTGCGAGTGGGTGGCCCACAGCGGATGATCACCAGCCATTCCTTCCCAGAGACCCAGTTCATAGCCGTGACGGCCTATCAGAACGAGGAGGTATGCGTGGCACGGAGGGGAAGAAAGGATGCAAGTGCTGGGAGGTTTCAAGTGGCAATGTGCACATTGCAGAGCAAAAAAATGGATCTTGTTTCCAATTTTTCAGTTCTTTCTGTGCTTCGTTTGGAGCTAAAGCTGAAAAATAAAATTAATATATGTAAAAGGCTTATGCGTGCCTAATGACACAATGTTCTGATTGCTGCTTGTCTCAATACGTACCGCAAATTTACTGTGGGGGGGTAATTCTTAAAAGATTCAGCGGGGCAAACAAGCATGGTGAGAAATACAGCTGGTGCTTTCAGCTAAATAGTGAAATAACTGGGCGTGCCATTTCCAAAACTGGCCTTTTTTCTGGTAGCCAAAATGCACGTCTATGTTTAATGAACCTGTAAATTATCAGTCTTTTGGAGATCTGTTTGATGCCTGTTCTGCTCTGGCTTGAAATGCGAAGCTTTTTATAACTCATTAGCATACTAACTTTCTTAGCTGGTTCCTTAGCTGGCCAGTAAACCCAAGCAATTCAGTCTCTTAGAATTTGGCAGAGGGACTAATTCATAGCCCTCTGTTAATACTTCAGGCCTTAGATGCTGCTTAATTGTTGTCCGTAGGTCGGTATCATGGGCCTGATCTTATTTCTTCAAAAATCTGCTATTTCACTAACTTCAACGGACAGTCCTAACTTAAATCCTAATGCCTGTATGATAATGAATGGTGATACTTGCAAATAAAGGTATTTGTTGTTGTTTTTAGATCACAGCTCTAAAAATTAAATACAATCCGTTTGCAAAGGCATTTCTTGATGCAAAAGAAAGGTGAGAGCTCTTAACTCGATTCTAAAGCGTGGATTTTTTTACATAGATGTGTAGAAGCACATTCTTAACTATTACAACATGCTTTCTTTTATAGAAGCGATCACAAAGACATGATGGAGGAAGTGGGAGACAACCAGCAGTCTGGGTATTCGCAGTGTATGTTTCCTTTCATTCTGCATCATGACGTAACTTCGGTTTCTTCCATCTTGCCTGTTAAGCACAACTTTGAGAGCGGTGTTTGCTGGCTGGATTATTATTTCACAGGGAGAAAAATACTGACAGTCCTCATGATTGTGGTTCATGCAGGTTTATGATTATGTGAACGTTGTGATCTCTGTCTGTGTGGTTAAGACATCTGTATTACATTCAAAATCCTTTAATAGAATCTTGCAGTTACCTCCAGGTCTAAAAGGAGAGCTGCCTTTGTATAGAAGGACAGCAGTATTTGTACGGATGTGGGGTCAAGAGCTTTTTCAAAATACAGCAGGAAATTACTGAAGTGCTACTTATGTTTTAAGTACTCTAAGAAATTTAGGGGCATTTGCTTAAGAAGTTTTTTCTGATTGATAAAAAACACTAGCGTTTTATTGATTTCTGTTTTAACAGATTATTGCCCAAAAAAGTCTGCAGCCCACAGAGAGGGGAAGTTGAGTTGCAGTAGGAATCATTTTGTTTGAATGAAAATACTTAATTTTTCAGAGTTCTTCTTAGCAGTCTGAGAAACCTCAGGGCTCAGACTGAGACCCCCAAAGAGCAATTTAAAACTGGAGGTTATAGTAACAATTGCGGAGCACACACTACCTCTGTACGCGAGTGTTTAAGCATTCCAGTGTTTCCTTACTGTGGTTGTCATTAAATGGTAATTTAAACATAATGTTAGCTTGACCTGGGGCTTTTCCTAGGCTGTTTTCTAATTTTCCTTTTGTTCATTTAAGACAGTTGTAAAGATCCACGTTGAAACTCGGTTTCCTTTCCCGAGTGTGCGTTTCCTCGCTGCTCGATTATTTACCTCGTTGCTCTGCGATCCTTTCCCTGCCCGGCTGCCTTACCTACCCCTCTGACAACCCTCTCCCTTTCTCCTCAGTAGGCAGTTGGCTTATTCCCGGGACCGGGACTCTGTGCCCACCTGCCAACCCTCACCCTCAGTTCGGAGCCCCCCTGTCTCTCTCCCCTGCTCACAGCTGTGAAAGGTACTCCTCGCTGAGGAACCACCGTCCTGGCCCCTACCCCAGCCCCTACACCCACAGAAACAACTCGCCGAGTAAGTCCGACCTTGCGGCCGTGTAACAAGATGGATGGGGAATAAGCTCGAGGGATGGGAGCTCTGAGGGGTGGGCATCGCCAGCGGTGCCGCCAAAATTGAGGTCGCTGTCTAGCTCGGTTTTTGCCCAGAGGGCCCGGGGGCCAGCACTGCAAAGGAACAGGGACACTGAGTACATGTCCCCAGCCTCTGTATAACAGAAAAACTGATGTTGTGTAGAACCGTCTCCTGCTAATTCATTAAATTATATTGTGCTGGCTTTACCTTGAGCTCTTGAATTCCTGTAACAGATGAGGTTAAACTTACTTTGACTTTTTCTGTAGTTAACTTTTAAAGTGAGGATTTTAATTATTAATCATAGGTAATACAATGAAATGAAAAGGTGTATGTCCAGTTCTGTTAATAGTCTTTTGTTATTAGCACATAATAAATGAGGGCCTAATTCTGGCAGTTTTACTTGCCTGTTGCTGTAGTTCACATCAGTGGATTAAGGTTTTTCTCAATGAAAGTGTCACAACTGGATACATGGAAACGATATGGAGCTGAGTAAACTGCAGAGCTATTTAAAAGGCTGTGTTTGGAAATAGCCAAATAAGTACTTAAGAGAGAGGAGAGAAGGGCATTTTAAAGAGTGATTTTTAAATTTTTTTATTATTATTATCATTATTATTATTACTATTTTTTTCTTTCTTCTGGCAAAGGCCTGTTAACTATTTCTGCCCTTCAGCCTGTATGGATATTGAAAGTTCCCATTAAAAAAAAAAATAATTAATATTTTGAGTTGTGACATAATACGCAGGCTTCCAGATGCAGCTTGGTCAATCTTGCATGGAGCTTTGTAGTTCATTTTAAAGCAGAAAACTAGCTTTCTGGGGACTTTTCTTGCATCTTGGAAATTTTATGAAAGTTTTGTGACGTGAAACAGAATAATAGAACAGAACACCTCCGGCGTTCCTCCTTGTTCCCCAGTCCTTAAGGAGGAATCTCTTCTCTTTCCCTTAGCCAGCTGCCACAGTAACTTCTTTTCAGCTCTGGATGGCTAAATGGGATTCTCTTTATAGCTTCCTAGCACCTCTACCATGTTGGCCACCAGTTTTGGTCACAATGTGAGTGGTTTAAGCCACAGTCCCATCACTCCTGATGGTGCCTGAGGCAGACTTCAGAGCTCGTGGTGGCATGCCCAGCTCAAAACTGGGATCTGTGATCCAGTGACATACTTGTTATCCAGGGCTGCCAGGCTGTTACTGCTAATGTAGGTGATGGAGATACAGAAGGTGCCCTGGAAGAGTGATTGGGGCAGTGTAAGTAAGGAGCCCTCCTCTTCCCACTGATCGATTAAGGAAGCATGGGCTGAATTAGTTTTTTGACCATGGATTCTTCATAGAAATAAGGCTTTGCAGTTGTAAGTTGAGCAAAACAAGACATCAGCACGGGCGTGCTAGTGGAACTGTAAACTTGACGCTACTGGTAGTCGCCTTCATTTTTCTGTGTATGTGTGTGAAGTTTGGTTTTGGTGTTTGTTTTTTCTTTGCAAGGCAGTAATGGGGAGGGTGGTTTAAAGCTTTACATTGCATTTGAATACAAGGCTGTTATTTGCTCTGATTCTAGTGTGTTTAAGTGCTTGCTTGTTTTCTCATCAGCCTACGCCGATAACTCCTCTGCCTGCCTTTCCATGCTGCAGTCCCATGACAACTGGTCTTCTCTAGGAGTTCCCGCACACACGACGATGCTGCCCATGAGTCACAGCACTGGCACAGCTACCAGCTCCAGGTAGAAGTCCATCCCTCAGCAGCCCTTAAATTGGTATATTGATACTTTCTAGGAAGAGATGGCTGAAAAAGGAGGTAAAGACTCACCAGCAAATTAGAAATCCTTATGGCCATGTGCAACTCACTGGCCATTGCTGGGGGGGAGCAGAGGGGGCACCACTGAGAAGGACTGTTTACAAGGATAAGATTGAAGAAACAGATAAAAACTAGGGTTTTTTTTGTTTGTGACAGCAGTATTTCATAGATGAAGGGCTGCAAATGACATAGGCAAACATCCATTGAATTTGGGGATGCTCTTATAAGCTTCATCTCCATTTTGCTTTTAAGCATCTCCATTTTTTGCTTTTAAGCAAAATGGCGTTTAAAAAGCTTATTTTTGATCTGTTTCATTTTAGCTAGGCACCACTTTCCCATCTATCTGCACAAACCGTTGTTCTGCTATGAATGAAGAGGCAGTGAACCACACCATTGAGAGGGAGCAAGCGGTTGGGGCAGTAACTCTTTACATGAGCGTTGCCACAGAAACCAGCATACCTTGGGATTATACACTTGGTGAAAACCTTTGCCATTTTGTGATCATATAAATGTATCTTTTCTCCTCTTTGAACTTTTTGCCTTAATCAAACTTTTGGATCCTTTAGCAGTGATCTAGTTTACAATCAGTCCCTTGGAGCTAAACTTGCAAAGTTAAAGAAATACAGATAAGGTGGTAAAGTCTTTGCTGTTAACCACAGAGGGATGAGGTTTGGGCATCTTTCTTGGCAATTCAGATCTCTGTTTGTGGAAAGTGTTTTTATTTGAACCATGCACATAGACACTTAGCTATTATTCAGAGTATATACTACTACCCAGTATAAAATAACTGTATTACTGAACATGAGTTTAGTCCTGAACATACGTTAATGAAGTAAGCAGGTCCTCCCAGTGCTTCTTTCCATGTCTGTCCCCCAAGTTACATATTTGGAAAGTTGCAAAGTCCACTGACTTTCAGTTGCTGCACTAAGGGTTGTCCAGTAGGTAAAAACAGTAGAACTGGGACTGTGTGACTTCAAGGGAGGCTTTTCTGCCATCCCTTTTGTCAAAGCCCTATTTGTAAAGTAAGAAGTACATTATCTTTTTTTGCTAAACTGCTTGGGATCGATAGGTAGAAAGAGCTGTGTAGTATTACACATCAGGACTGAACTTTTTCTCATAGTGTTTCTCTTGAATGAGGTTGTTTCTTTTTAATTCATATGTGTGTTTATACATCTGTGTGTGTGTATATACATACCCAGAGGAGAGAGACTGGAGGCTGTAGTGTCCTGACAAGACTTTTTTTCCCTTTTAAGCAGCCTTTCTGTAGTATCTGTGCAGTCTGCAGCCATCAGTCTAGCTCTTCCACTTCTACCATGAGATGATGAGCAAGGTCCTAGGAGGGCTGAATTGCTGGTCTGGAGGCATCTGTCCCTCTCTAACTACAGAGGCACCCAGGGGGAATTAAGGCTTTTATGGACTCACGGCAGTGGATTCAAACCTGTCTGGGTCCAACAGCTGCCATGTCCAGCCACCTCCATCATGTGGCTTTCCCCTGAGGAAAGGGGAATGGCTCAGGAATCATCTCTCAAATCCCTGCATTTTTCAGGCCAGCCTGTTCATTCCTCAGTTTGGCTTAAAATTTGCTAGCGTACCCAGTGCTGGAACCTGCCATTGGGAAAAAAGGGAGGCCAAGTTTATTGGTGGGGTGCCATGAACATGACCTCCTGCCTGCAGGTCATAGAATCATAGAATCACTGAGGTTGGAAGGGACCTTTAAGATCATCAAGTCCAACCATTAACCTACCCTGACAAAAACCCCTTCTAAACCATGTCCCTAAGTACCACGTCTACCCTTTTCTTAAACACCTCCAGAGATGGTGAATCCATCACCTCCCTGGGCAGCCTATTCCAATGCTTAATAACCCTTTCAGTATAAACTTTCAGAAACCCTTTCAGGGTCCTTCCTACCTCACCATGGCTGGGAGCTTCCTAAAGAAATTCACCATCTCCAGAAAACAAACCCAGTTTGGGAGCTGTGTTGTGACCCAAGCAACTTCCAGCAGGCACTAGAGTCACTAGTAACCTATTTTGTCCATTACTTTCCCTCTTTCAGTCAGTATCCTAACTTGTGGTCTGTGAGCAACACCACCATCACGCCGGTGTCTCAGTCGAGTGGGATGTCCAATGGCCTGAGCTCCCAGTTTTTACGTGGCTCTCCAGCGCACTACACTGCCCTCCCGCACCCGGTCACCGCTGCCTCCTCCGCATCCCCCCTCTACGATGGCGGGGCACCCACGGACCTGCCCGACAGCCAGTACGATGCCTCCGCACATGCCAGGCTAGCATCCACGTGGACGCCTGTCACCCCTCCTTCCATGTAAACCCAGAACCTTTCCTATGAGACAGACTTTTTAGCTACTGAATTACTTTAAGTGCTTGATCCTCAAGGAAGAGAAAAAAGGAGACATGAAGTACGTTACGGACAAAGCATCTGCACTGCTTTGCGTAGAGCATCTGCATTATACCTCTTATAGTGAACAGTGCACCATTGACTTCATGTAGAGTTTACAAACCTGGTGAGCGTGCAATTCTGAGAGCAGATTCACTGCTTTTAATCTTTTTTTTCTTTTCTATTTTTGTTTTTCCTATTTTTAAGTTTGATAGACCTAAGTTTTAAAACTTTGACTTGGATTCCAAATTTCTCAGTGTTCTGGTATATTCGGACCTGAAGTTTGGCATCGTTCTTATCTGGACAACTTTCTTGAGTAAGTTACTCCTTATTGTTTTTCAGTTATTTTTTTTTTTTTATGGCAAACTTAGCTATAGTCATGATGAGACCTTTATTAACTGTCTAGTTAGAAGCATTCTGAAACATGCACAAATGTAGCTGAGGAGTGAAGTTTTTGGAAAACCGTGTGCACTAACACGTATTTGCCTCACGAATACGTTGTGTTCTTAACTGTATGCTTATTTCCTTGCTGCTGAATTAATGTCGAGACAATCTGCAAGAACTATATTCTTCCTAATAAACGCAGTATTAATGTTTGGTCTAAATTGTTTTACCCAAAAGATTCCTTTTAGAGGTAAGTTTGCTGTTTGATCATATAGGTTTCAAATACCTGGCAGCTTAGCTAAATATCTCATTTCAAACAGCCAGTGTCTAATAAGGAGCCCCATCCAAAACCTGTTTGAGCCATTGAAAAAAACATCATGTTTTTTTTATGGTCTCTGACTCGGGCCTTAAGGGAGGGAATTCAATACCCGGAGAATCATTCTAATTTATTTTTTTTCAATATTGTACCCTGTTGATCTATATTTATTGTTTGGTAAATTACAACTTTAGTTTCTACATGTTAAAATATGTAAATAATCCCTCAACCTATGATGTACTCTCTTAAGACAATCATACGTGGGATATGTCACCCAATGGCACATTGAACAGCATGGATGTAAGTAGTTAACTTATTCTAAGAGAGAAGCTCTGGTTACCAGTAATTTTGGGGAAAAGTGCAGATATACTAAGCTTTACAATATACTGACCCTGGACTTGCTGGAAAGATCAGGTCTTGATAAAATACTCCCTTCAGGACTGTTAAGTAATATGAACAAAATTTCTAATGCAGGCTAACCCAAAACATTGGCTTAAAGTGTGCCCTTGGACACGTCTCTTTCTCACAGACTCCAGCAAGTACATATCCCAAACAAAGTGAATTGTTTTGCATAAGCCATAATAAAGAACTTTCCTAATGAAGTGCCTAATGTAGCGAAGGAAAATTCTGTATCAGGGAATTCTTTAACTCATCGATGTGTGCTCATGTGCTACAGTGGCAGCTTTAAGCGAAAAAAGCAAATATTTGCCACCATTTTGGTCTATTTGGCACCCTATGCATGGGTCTCTGGGCCTACAAGGACTTTGTCAGGGCTTTCTCCCTGCAGAAGGATTTGCGTGGAACTGCACGCTGTGGTCTCCGGGAGGTGCTCCAGCAGGAGACGGCACCAGAAGCAGACGGCTGCACGACCACGTTCTCTGTCAATATGTAAATACTGATCCAAGCGCTCCTATTTTATTGTGAAATTAAATTGTGTAAATGATGTAAGTGCATTATTATTTAGACTGTTTTGTAGAAGTTAGCAACATATTTCATTGTGAGGTTTGGTGTTTTTTTTTTTTTTACTTGTATTTCGGAAGTATAATTTAAGTTGGAAAAAAAAAAAAGTAAAGATTCTTAAATAAACTCAGTGCTTAATTTCTAGTTTGTGGGGGGTGGTGGGGAAAAAAGAAACAAATGCACATCAGACCTATTGAACTTACCTTCAAACTTGTGGAAAGGAAGTGTTGACCTTCCACGCAGTGGTTTCACAAATGGTTCCTGCTGCACAGCGGCTTCCGGCCGTGGGTGAAGGGTCGGAGAGTTCTTCATAACTGAATTAATGGTTATTTAGTCATGAAGAACTTGAAAGATCTCTTGAAAGGCTACATCCTCTTCATCTGCTGCTCCTCGTGCCCTGCTGCCCCCCCTCTTTTTTAAAAAAATTCTTTTATTTTCCCCTTTCTCCCTACTTTTGGTAAATCACTGACTGAGTGGTGGTCAAGACTGGGAGCTGCAACTGGTGTTGGGTGAATGCTCTTTTCCCACAGTGGCAAATCCATAGGGTAAATGCTGGAGCTGGATGGAAGACTGGCAGTGCTGTGTGCTACCTTGATAAATGGACTTTCAAGTGTGTTTCTCAATACCCCCCCCCCCAGTAATAAACGCCTAATTGCTGCCTGGTATACTCAGCTACTGAAGAGGTCTACGTTGTAGGGCAATCTAGCACTCCAGCATGTAGCTGAGGGTGAAAATGTCACTTCTGAGAGCTGATGGAGCCAGTGTGGGAGCCCAGCTCATGCCATGGAGGGAGCCAGTGATACCTTTTGCACAGAGCTATGCCCTTAAAGCAGACATGTCAAGGGAGGAGGACGGTAAATCTGCCATGCAGTGAAAGGGAAGAGGACCTGTAAGGTGTGAGAGAGGTGTTAGGTCCAGGGCTGCAAGTTGTCCCTTTGCATGGCCCCTGGCAGGCTGTCCGCTCTGGGGCTTGCGTGGAAGACAGCCAACAGCAGCTGCCCAGCACGGAGGTCAACAGTTTCTCAGGTTCTTGCAAAGCTCTTACTGAAGAAACGATTGCCATGCCTACGTGGACAAAAATAGTTTTTACATCTGTTGATTTAGTTGGGTCTTGCCAACCTGCCTGCAGCTAGGGACAGCCTGCCACGAAGTGGAGGACCCCATTCCCCGCGATAACTTGATGCATGGCCTTGGAGGCCTCCGTGGCACCATTTTGATGTGCACTTAAAGCCGACAAGAACTTCCCAATGCCTGGAAGACCATGTGATACTAACCTTGGAGCTTAACTCTGGGTCCTGAAAGAGCTCAGTTCTCAGGTGCAAGAGAACTGGTCTGCGCAGAGAGCAAACTTGGCAACGTCGCGCTGGTAACTTCTCTGTGGATCAATACTTGAATATGTGTTTTAGGTCCTCAGACAAAAGCAGATTACCTTTAAAATGAAATAATTACTATTAAAAGATTTCTGAGCCTCAAGAATAACCACACACACACACAAATCCTTCATAGATGCAGCTCTGTACGTCTCCAGGCAGCTCAATGCTGATATCAGATGGACCTTACCTAATCTGCCTTTTTGGTGTGGAGGATTTTTTTTTTTTCCTTTCCCATACTTTCAAATCAAAGAAACTGAAACCTTCCGTTCCACTGAATGCAAGTTGCATGCCGCTTTAAAGCAGACCGAGCATTTCAACATGTATATTTTCACACCTGGCCTGCCACCATCTTCTTCCTGAACTCTGCTTTTTCTTTTACTGGGTTCATGTGGCCCTAGCAGCCTCCAAAGGCACCTCTGACACCTTACAAATACCCGCGGTGTGGTAGTTGCTGGAGGAGCTGGGCAGTCAGACCCAGACGATTCTACAAATAAGTTGAATTTTGTGTGATTCATCTAGAGAGGCTTTTCTCACCCGTGACAGCAACACCCTGCCACTCTCCCGCCCTGGCCGCCTGCCCCTGGGGCTGGTGGCAGAGGCGAGGTGGAGGCACGAACGTACCCGACATTTCCGAACACTGAGGAAGGTTGGTGTGAGAGAGGTCCAAATGCTTAAGGCCTAAGCCATCAGCAGATGATCAGGGGTCTTAGGAAACCTATATTGTTTTACCATCTCAGCATGTTAATGCTTTTTTCCTTTCTTTATTTTCCTTTGGGTTATTGAGCAGTTGCTGGCTACAAAAATCTCTGTAGACCCCCTCAGCCCTATTGCGCAGAAATGTCTTTTTCTGTCTGCAAAAGCCATGTGAATACTCAGTCCCACACAGGAGTAAAACGTGAGACTGGGCATTCCCACACTTGTCTCCAGACTGACTCTTCCCATAGGTGTCAATTAGATTTGTGAGTTGAGTGAGAGAATTCATATTAAAGCACTGCATCATTGATGTCTGTAGTCCAAGCAGTAAAGATAAAGAATTAAAACCCTCACAGGTGTAAGGAATGCAATAAGCAGAAACATATGTTTTTTAAATCACACTCAGATCCATTTCAGGGGCTTAGACCTGTGGAGAAAATAATTTCCTCATCAGAGAGTCTGGTTTTAGCTGCTCATGGATTTCTGTGCCTTTGGAAACTGAGATAAACAAGGGAGTCAGTCTGAATGGTGCATGGTGCAGTTCTAGCATTTCTCATAGTATTTAGCAGCATCTTACAGATGCCTTGATTTCTAAGAACATCAAACATTCCTTGAAAATATAAGAATAAACCCAAATCCAGGTTCTCCCACTGCACACACCACCATGATACCAAGAATCTGGACTTGGGCTTTAAAGCCCAAGGTTATATGACTGGATAGAGCAGTTGCTTTTGTAAGCAGAGAAGCCGCAGGGATTCTCAGGAATCTCCTCCTGGAGCCACCAGTGCTTTTCCGTTCACAAAATTTGTCCTTCTGGCCTTTGTTCTCGTCTGCACCCCTTGTTCTCCCAAGCTGACGCTGCTAGTTTTATTCCTGGGAACCACAGCAAAGCATCCATACACAGATGGAGTATTTGTTAGCCCAAGTGTTGGCTCATGTTTATCATGTCCCAGGTTTATCTACATTGCCAATAGGAGCAGGATGGGTGCCAAAGCTCATTCCCAGCAGTAGTTTCCCAGAGGTGGATGTTGGCTGTTTGCAGCCTTGAGTCAGTGTGAAGAAATAGCATCATATATTGTGTATCACCCCATGTGATCGCACAGCTCACTGCAATTCAAATTTCAAGCAATCAAGGTGCTTTTTTACCCCCTCTTTTTATGGATGGCACAGTTAGAATAGTCTTAATATACTTTTGGTGGTGCACTCCTGACATGTCTCTGAGCCCTGTCTCCCGAGGCACCTCCAGTGTGGTGCCACGTTTATGTGACCAGAGGAGCGAATATGCTTCTATAGATGTCTGTCTGTACTCGCTGGGCAAGCAGTTCGCAGCTTTTGTCTTGCCCTTCCCTCTCCTCTCCCGGTTTTGCTGCACTGCAAAAGTAGGTTACTGTTCTTCATGCTAGTAAACTAATTAACTGCCTCAGTCAGTCCATCAATGCCAATAATTCCTCCATGATACGCAATTACCAGACTCCTGCATGGAATTGGAAGGGGCCTTCTGAATCCAGCTCCTTAATTACAGACAATCCCCTCAACAAGATCTTTTAAGAAGGCATCAGGATTTGCCTCAAAACCATTTGGTGAGATTTTGGAGAGGACTTTGTGTGTGTCTGTGTGTCTGTGGCAAGTGGTGTTGCTTCTTTTGTTAGGAGACTGTTGCAGTCCCCTCACTTCACAATGCTTAGGAGCCATCTTTTAATTGCCATCTGAAATTTATCTATAATTGCCTCATGACTATCAGTTCTTGAGCCAAAACCTATTCCCAGCTTAAATAGTTCTTCTCCCTTGGTAGTGTTTAAGCTGATATGTATTCTTAGGCTGTGATTTCTCTGCCTCTCTTTTGATAAGTTACAAAAACCCGCTCCTCTTCTCAGGCAGCTTTCCCTCTCCTGCTGGCCCCCTGTGCCTGTATGGCTTGGTGAAAAGGGGGAGCATGAGTATAGATGCTACAATGCATGGGCTTGCAGGAGAGCCTATGCAATGGTGTGCTGCTTCCCTAATTGCACAGAAATTAGCCCTTCTGATCCCTTTGAAAACCACATTTTCATTATCTAGAGTTACATCAGTGATTGACTGGCCGTGGTGACTCAAGTCCTTCTTTTGCTATTTTTTACTGATGAACTCTCATCTTTTGGCAGAAAGTATTATTATTAGTCTCTTGACTGTGAGTTTGCCCTTGTCCCATTTAGCTTTATTCCACTTCCACTGCTCCCCAGTTGTCCAGTTTGCCTGTGAGATATCTCCATTCTGCTCTGCATTAATGACATCTCTCAGCCTCAGATCTCCGGCAGGTTTTGTCAATGATCTCCTCATTTTTGGACTGTCACTAATGAAAATTCTAAACTAAGACTGGTACAAGTCCTCTGCTAGCAGCGTTTATCTAACCCAGCCCTTCCTCAATGACTATACCCTTACCTAGTCTATAATTCATTTGCTAATCTCCATTTGTGACTTAAGAGAACGATCTCAGCCCTGTGCAGCTGGGGACAATGGCTGACCTCCTGGGCACTGGGGGGAGAGATGCATTTCTATAAGGGCCCCCAATAAATCTCTGCAGATTGTCCCTGGCCCTGTCTGTGGTGCAGGAGATTCAGAGGGCTGGAGAGGACCTGCGACATCTTAGTGCTTCAGCTAAGGCCAGGTAACAATAAACCCACAGGCCATACCAGTTTCCATTTCCATCTCTCTCCTTCATTATCCTTTCTTTCAAACTTTGTAGCCAAGCTGTTTGTTCTGGAAGATGAACCTCCCAACGTCTATCGCGTGCGATTGCATATCTACAAGGCTTGACCTTGCTCAAGCAGCTTCCTTCCCCCGCCTGGTAAAACACCCCCCCTGACATCTGCTGTTTGCTATGTGTGCAACACCAGGCCTGAGCTGAGGAATAAATGTTTGCTGCTGGGTTGCGATTTCAAGTCCACAACTTTTGGAGGAGAAATGATGTGTTTACTCCCTGACCTCAAGTACACTCACCTGCTCGAGCTTTGTTTGTATTTTAGAGGTGATCATTCCCAAGCCTCAGCTTCCATTATCTTTTCCATCTTTGCCTCCCCATTATACCACCTCCTCCCCAAGAACAGAATGACCAATGAATGCTCGTGAAAAGAAACCCTCTATTATCTTTAATTTCCATTCTGCTCTAGTGGCACAGCAGCCGTTCTCTCTCTTTTCCCTGGGCACATGGGCTGTGGGCGTCTTTGGTCCTTACCCTTGGCAGAGGCTAAAGCAAGATGGAGTGTGTCGGGTTTGCACAGCTCTCTGAATATTGTTAGGTGACTTCTCCCCGGAGTGCCATTCAAGGTTCAAGATATGTAGGTCAATATGGTGAGAGTTATGTTGTTTACACAGGCAACCTGGAAAAAAACACTCACTGAATGGGGAAAAGCCTGGAGAAGCCCAACGACACTCAGAAAAGAAATGAGAACGTTTAGAAGCTCATTAACAAGATCTGCCCATTTGTTCATATTTGTGATGTAGGATCCCTTACTATTTATACAGGGACAGGTGTGCAAGCTGGGCAACTCGTGATCCGCTGGGAAAGGCCTTATGGCCTTGCAGAAAGTGGGCTGCCTTAGGCCCATGGAGCTGGCACAGGGGGGCACTGACCCACCTCACCTCTGCCCTGCCCCTGTGGGAAGGGGGAGCAGGTGAAGCTACTCTGGGTGGGCACAGGTGGGGCTTTTGGAGCAGGCGGAGCCAGCTGACTGTGTGGGAGGCTGATCCGCTAGTGGGGAAGAGAGGGAATGGCAGATATGTTGGGATGTGCATAGTAATGGTGTGTCTACTCTGTATCTTGGGAGCAGCCAGCCTGGAGCTTGCAGGTAGGTGTGGAGGAGCGCCTGGGCTGGGGTTGTGCTGTGGGATGGATGGTGCTGGGAGCAAGGAGCTGCTGTGGGCTGGTGAGATCCTTTTCACGATGTCCTCTTGGGTTAGAGCTGCTGCTTGGCTATACTTCTGTGATGGGGTGGCCTGGAGAGTCTGCAGCTTGGTCCTGGGGGCTGCCCTGTGGCTCAGCCTCCAGAAAGGACGGCTTGCTGCAGTGCGGTCTTGGTGCTCGCTGATGTTTTGCCAAGAAGGTTGTGGCATGGGAAGGTAAAGCCATCATGAGCCTTGCTACAGGTATCTCTTGCCTCTGGTGTGGCAAAAATGCTTAATCCTCTGGCTTTTCTGGGAGGCAGTGGTGAGACCGACTGCTGCTTGACCTGCCAGTGCTGGGGAGGAAGGGGCATACCCAGAGAAGGGGAACTGGCTGATAATCGGCATCTGGAGGGTCTGCCCACCTTCAAAAAGACAGATTTGTCTCAGCATCAGAAAACTGTTCTGTCTCCCAGCAGAAGTTTCTCTAAAGGAAGCTGAAATAAGCTGGTATCTTGCCTTAGCTTTGACTTGACTTCATGAATTTCATGTTATTTTAGATTGAAGGCAGCTGCCACTCATTACCTGGCCCAATTGTCACTGTCTTGCAAAAGGTTTTGTCCTGTTAACTTGTGTTTTGGGCACTGTTCTGAACATGTGTGACTTAATTCTTGATGTGTTTTGCCGTCCTTCATTTTAATGCAACTTTAGTAATAGCGAAACTTTAATCATTCTGAGAACTTCCCACATGAAAACTTCTGTTTCGAGATGCTAGAAGCGGTGTCCCCTGCTGTGTTCTGTGCTTGAATTTATGCCCAAAGGCGTATGGTCTGTGTGAGATGCAATTGTAATACTTGTACCTTGGGATAGCTATGTGTTCTGGTTGCTCCTCTCTTAGTAATATAGGGACGGTTCATATGAGTTTCCATCATCTGCCACTTCGTTGCCCAGATATATGTTGACTATGGTGGGTGGGAGGGAAAAGACAGAAATTTCCACTCACCCCAGCAGTAGGATTTTGCATTTCCTGTAGTCATTTTTTGTCTCAACAAAATGAAATGCAGTCTTACCACCGTGGGGAGTGGAAACTTCTGGCTTCGTCCCGCTCCTTTGGTTCGGATGTGTGCAAACTCTCAAAAAAAACCAAACCCCAACCAAAAAAACCCCTGCAAAATAATCATGGGCTGGATGAATGCTTTTCTTATGCCCTTGGCAGCCAGAGAATCTGTCACCTTTTGGTGGTGCTTCAGCTGCTCTGCAGCTGCTGCCAGGATGCTTGCAGGGCTGGAGCTCGGGGATCTGTGCAGAGGAAGGTGGAAAATCCAGGCTTAGGGTGAGATATGTAGGTGGAAGGGGAGCACTCAGCCAGGAAACCTGAGAAAATGACTCCTGTAACTTTTTTGACATCTTTTTAGGTACAAAAATCCTTATATTTACAAACAGATTACTTGTAGTGAGTGTAGTGATCTCTTCTACAGTGCATAAAAAGCATTGACACAGTCTCGCTGTGCAGTTTCATGGTTGCAGATGTTAACAAAATTAATAAAAGAAACTGTGACAACCCTAAGGTAGGGTTATTCTTTTAGTGCACTAAAAATATCCAGCCACTGGACACTATACTGAATGCAAGGCTACAGACACCTTCCATTCTAGGATAAGTGGAAAGAGATGAACTTTGGCAGCTGGACATGCAGCGATCTCTACTTTTTTTTTTTTTACTTACAAGCAAATTTTTCTATGTAGGTGAGGAATGGTGCTTGTCTTGAAAGCACTTACTGCTGAAAACTGCAGAGCCATTGTCAGGGAATGCCAGGGAACTCTGCAAATATGCTGACCACCAAAACCCAGCAGCAATTAAACAACTCTTGAAAAATTGCCTGTCAGAAGACTAAATTTGTGTTTTTAAACTGACCAGTGACAGCAAACAAAAGTAACTTTTAATTTCGACTTGCCTTTTTTTTTTTTTTTTTTGCTAGTGAATAGATGTGAACATTCCCTCAGCCTGCTAATTTGTCAGTTTAAGGAATCCCTTTCTTGTTTCATTTCTGCTGCTAGGTAAATAAGGCAAACTTCATCTACAGCTTTTTGAGAGCTTCAGAAGCTGGTTTCAACAGGCAGCCAAGTTCTGGGGTGCACCTTTCTCTTATTCACAGAATCACAGAATGGTAGGGATTGAAAAGGACCTTCGGAGATCATCTAGTTCAACCCCTCTGCCAAAGCAGGTTCACCCAGAGCAGGCTGGGCAGGAACACGGGTGGATTTTGAATATCTCCAGAAAAGGAGACTCCATAGCTTGGTGCTCAGTCACCCTCAAAGTGACTTTTTCTTTATGTTCAGATAGAATTTCCTGTGTTCCAGGTTGTGCCTGTTGCCCCTTGTCCTGTTGCTGGGCACAACTGAAAAGAGTCTGGCCCCATCCTTTAGGTATTTATAAGCATTGATGAGATCTCCTCTTGGTCTTCTCTTCTCCAGGCAAAACAGACCCAGATCTCTCAGCCTTTCCTCACTTTGCACTCTTTCCTTGTGGTGAATTTCTGTAGAGTCCAGGGTGCCACTGTTGACACTTGTCAAGTATTTAGAGTCAGTAGAATTAAAGCCGTTAATGTGTAAATGGTATTATCAGCTGAGATACTAATCCTAAAATGACAGAAAGCTAGAGGTCAGCCTTCCCTAAACTAAGACTTCCCCACCCCAACATCCCATATTCCTGTGTGGGAAGGAAATGACTATACAATCTCCAAGTGTGACTCTGAAGCTGGGCTTCAGGCAGCTGCAGAATACTTTTGTGAGAGCTGGAGACCTTCCTGATGTGTGTAACCTGTGCCATGGTCTGAGCTGTGTCTAGCCCTCTCTCATTTTGGAGCAAGGCATGACATATTACATGTACTGCTACCACCTGGACCTCAAGAAACATCTTCCAAGTGAGAAGTCATATTATTAATTACATTTTTTTTTTTCCTGGTATGCTGGTTATGTTTGGCAGGGTCTCCATGCATGTGCTGGCATGTGTAATGAGCTGGGAAGAGGCAAAGTCCATTCCCCTGCTCAGCTGAAGACTCCTTATTTGGGAGTACAACCTGGCCCAGGAGGAGGAAAAGGTCCTGGCTGATTCCAGGGCTGGGGAGTGAATCCCATATGGGATGTGCTGACAGGTCTGCAGCTACTGCTGGGAGCAAATCACAGAACAGCAGGGGCTGGGAGGGACCTTCAGAAATCATCTAGTCCACCCTCCATGCCAAAGCAGGTTCACCTAGAGCAGGTTGGACAGGAACACATACAGGTGGGTTTTGAATATCTCCAGAGAAGGAGACTCCACAGAAAAAAGCTGCTGTAAGCACAAGTGCAGGAGCAGACAGCTCGCTCCCACTGCTTGGGAATGCTGTGCTTGGGAAAACTCAAACTGGCACTTGCTAATGGACCTATCAGCCTGTGAGGAGGCTGCGGTGGGACTTCTGCTTATCTGTGTGATAAGGCCTCAGAAATGAGCACTGGGGCTGGACCCTTCCTTGGGCTGTCACACCGGAGCAGGTGGTCAGGATGCAGCCTCTGGCCTCAGCTCTCCTCAGCTCCATGCTGCAGGTGTGGCATTGGTGCTCCCTGAGGCATGGAAAGCCTGAGTTCTGTGGCTGCTGGGGGTGTCGAGGTCCTCAAGTGACCACCAAAACGTCAACACTGTTTCTAGAACAAGGTTGAGCATGTTGCTAGTGACAAAGTACCTCCTGTAGGACAGTAATGCTAACAAAAGTGTCCCTGGCCTTACCTATGGAGCACAGGCAGTTTCTGTGCTCAGGCCTCTGTAACAGAACATTGGGAACACTCCAATAAGGAAATGCTCAAAAATAAATGCTCATTCTTTAGTATCATTCACTTAATATTGAACACTCTTGACTGATAGACAGCTCTGCTGCAGCATCATGCCTCCTCTTCGACCTACTGCTGCAGATGAGTTTCATCAGCCAATTTCACCCTTTTGCCTTCCTTCAACAAAACCAAAACAGCTTTTGCTAGACCAAATACGCAAAAAAGCACCTAACCAATAACTAGATGTTTTGAGCAGAGTTTGTATCTGCCTGCTCAGTTTTTTGTCCAGTTTCAGAGGCTCGAAGCAAGCAAGTCCACGGGCTACTTCATTATTCTCCTTAAGTGCTTTTTCTCCTATTAACACCCTTCTGCCCTTCCCTTCCCACTCCCTGTAGGACCCTTTCTAGGCTGCGTTGCAGGGGTGGGAGGGAGGAAAGCAGTGCTTGGGGGGAAGGAAGAGCTCTCTGAGCCTGGGGCTGGACCAGCCTGCTCACACCGGTAACAAAGGGCAAGACGGTGCGATTGCTGGTCTGCTCACTCCATCTTGTGGACGAGTTCCTCTTCGCTTCGCCTGAGCATGTAAACTGGGCAGCCCACAGCTGTTGGTAAATTAATTGCTAGGCAAGCATGTTCCGTGTGATAATTATCGAAACACACTGGGCTTGCCCCCTCTGGGCTGTAACGCCGTCCTGTGAACCAGCCTCACATTGGCCCTGTGAAGAAATGCTGCTGCAGAAGAAATCAATCCTCATATTTGTCTTTGGCAGAGCAGAACTAAAACTTCTAAAACTCGCCTTTGATGTTTCCTTTCATGTTTTGGCTGTCACTTGCTACTTTTTTTTCCTGTTGCTAATGTGTTGCATTTTAGCAACTGAAATACTGATTCTTACAGTGCCGTGTAAGTTTTCAGCTATGTTAACAAAACTAATCTTAGTTTAAAAAGTTGCATGTATGAAAGCTGCAAGAGCAGTAACTTCAGACTTGCCTGTGTCGTGGTCGCTCTGTTTTCTGCCACCGCAGCCTTACCCATGATAAACTGCTGTAGCTCTGTCTCTTGGTTACTTGTACAGCTGCTCTGCCTCTCAGCCAGCACTTCCAGGATCGCCTTGCTGAAAGTCGTGTCCTTTCTAACTTTGCTTTAATGGCATTTATATTTGGTTTTCTTGATCATTTAAATATGTTTTGATTGGAGTTTTACAGACAAGAGCTGAGCCAAGGTCAGATGTTACATTTTGCTGGGTAGGATTTTGTAAATGCAGCAAAGCATGGCAGTTCTTGCCGTAGTTAACTGTCAAGCTCTGGTTTCATCTTTCTGGATCTTAGTCTGTTAATAAACATGAACTCTCCTGCTTTAGGTTATTTACTTTAAATGAAGTGCACTTAAAATGTGCTTTTTTTTTTTTTTTTTTCATATCTCTTGGCCTGCCTGGACTACAAAAAGCCATGGGAGAGGAGAGGTAAATGCCCCTTTGGGCTGGGACTCTGGTCTGGCAATGACGGTGGCAGGGGGTTATCCCTCCAGGGCTCCTCAGTGCTATGCAAGGGGCTTTTCTGATTTGGAAAGAAGCATCTTGGAAATGAAAAAAAAAATATAATTAAAACAAATAATAAAAAGCCTGTAGGTATGGGGAGGACAGTGTGATGGATGAGAAGGGAGTGGTTCTCAGCCAGCCCAGCTCTTTGCACTTTTTGGGCTAGTTCCTGTTGCCTTAATAGGAGATAGGAATCCTTCCCTTGCAAAAGGCAAATGCACCATTTCACCAAAAAAAGTTACACTGAGACCTGAGGGTAGGAGGCAGAGATGGGTCATTGCAACTACAATTTCGATGTTGTGGTGAAGTTTTCTAACTCGTTACCTGTCCCTGAGAATGTATGAGGCTTCCTGCTAGTCCTCACAGTGGTGTTCGTGAGCAATTTGTGAATAGGGGAACTAATGTTTGCTGCTTGCAAATGCCCTCTTAATAGAGGGCTTCACCATTAAAGACACTATGAGTGTGTTTGTTATTCACTGTATATTTACACAATTTTAATCTCTGTTTTGTCATGGGGAAATAAACCAGGAAACAAATAATTTCCTTAGCGCAAAAGCTGTGTTAAAAAATTTATAAAATTCTGAGGTTAAGCACTCTTCAAAGAAGTATGGATAGCTAATCAACTAAGTGAGATGAGGGACACTAGTTAATGCTTGTCCAGTAACTTACATAGCTTTGTGTTGAGTATGTGCATGGTTAGTGTAAAAGCTGCTTCTCTTTGAATGGGCATAGATTTTCCAAAGGAAAAGGGGCATGTCCTTTGGGAAGCCTAGAATCTCATTATGTAATTTAATATAAACTTTGTAGTGTCTTTTATTTACCGTTCAGAGAAAAGATAGTTGCTTTTGCTGAGGAAACAACCCTGTATTTAATTTTGTGACCCAGTTTAGAAGGGATATTATTTGAACTAAGTGGTCCTAGCAGTGTTTAGTGGTCAGGTAACAAATGCCTACTCAAAATCTGTATCAATATTGTTCCTTCCTTTTGTGAAATTTCCTTTAAAGCAGATGATCATCATACCCAATGTGGTTTTACAATTCATGCTTTCATGGCAGGTTTTCTGTTGTCATGCTAATGGCACTTCTACAGCTTTCTGGGCACTAGGCTGTTGCCAGCTCTCAAAGCTTCTTGTGGACAAATCCTCAATTCTTTTCCCTGGAAAACCAGGCTATGATTTTGAAATAGAATCAATTTCTTCAGCAATCCTTTTGTCATAATTCCCAGGGCAGGGTTTGCCTTCAAGGCTGGGGGAAGAGCAAGGCACAGGCCAGAGCAAGGCACATCAGGGCAAAATGTCTCTGGAGTGAAACTTACTTCACAGTGAGTGAGTTTGTATTGTTCTCGTTCTGTGTTGGTTGTTGTGGTTTGTTTTTTTTTTTTTTTTTTTTTTTAAGGGCAGGAAACTGCAGCTTTGACTTGCAGTGTTTGAATTTCTTCCCCTGAACTACCCCCAGGAGCTGTTTCAGTCACAGATGCTTCACACATGCACGAAAAGCATGTTTGTTTAGGAATGGAGCACCTTGGCCTTTAAAAAATTTAATTGGCTTCCTATTTGCAGTGCTGCTTATGAATTTATTGTTCTTCATATGACAGAGAAGGTATAAAACTGAGAAAAAAGGTAAGTTTTCAAAATTAGTAAAAGAGTTACTGCAAGAAACATGTATGTCTAGTAGAAAGATCAAAGAACAAAAAAGGCCCTCAAGCAGGGCAGGAAATCCTCCTCTTTGCCATCAAACTTTGATGTTCCAGATGTCCAGCCCAACCTTTCCCAAATGTTCTTTCTCATTTGCTGAGGAAACAGCGCTGGTGGGGCTTTACTGGCTGCCTGTTGATTGTCATTACACCAAAAGCTTTTCAACTTATTGCTCAGTTTGTCATGTCTGAGCAGAAAGATGGAGACACCACAGAGGTGAGGAAGCAACTGAGACTTGAGGAATGTTCTCACTGGGGAGAAGATCTGGAGAAGGTCTCCTCACCAGCACACCCACAAGAGCTCTGTTTGACCTTGTGTGTGCAACCAGGTGTCTTAGGGTGTGCATATAAGTAGGAGCATCTGGTGTGATGGGAGGTGTAGATGCACAGGCTCAGGAATCTGGCTGAAATGGGGCTGTCTTAGTTCTGTTGTGAAGGGAACAAGTGACCTCTGCGATGCAGAACGCCCCTCTCTACCCCTACATGTGCACTTCTGAAATCAAGGAGGTTCTACATAGAGAGACTGTGTGGTTCTACCTGTTGGCAAAAGGGTATAGATTTCACTAAAGCTGAAGTAAATAGAAGGAAAATTAAACGTCTGAGACCTGACACAGACACTTTTTTTTTTATGAGTGTTACTGAGGAGAGGTTACCTACTCCTTTCTTCTCCACAAAGATATCACCTTGGTACTTAATCTTTCAGAACAAAACCATAATTGTCTTATACAGCTTGAGGAGTGCTGATCACCAGCTTGCCCATGAGTTTTAGGGGCTAATACAGCTCTTGAAGGTATTTATCCCATCACTTCATGCAGGAACTGTTAAAATTCAGACTTGTTTCATGCGTGGACAATGCAAGCTACTCTGAGTCTTTCTGTAATATTAATAATAATCAACAGACACTGGGAAAGAGCCTGAAGGAAAGAGATTGCTTCAGGACAAATATCTTCAGCTTTTACACTTGTGGAATACTGCCAGCACTGCTCTGCTCTGCTTTCTGTGTCACTCTGGAGCTTCTGCCTGTGACCTTTCCTAGGCCCTTTAGTGCCTTGTTATGGGGTTGAAAAGTCCTCAGATGGGTGTATAATGCTTTTTTCATTGTTTATATGCTACTTTCTTCTTGGTGAGACAAGACCTTTTAATGAGCATTGGGAAGTTATACAGCAATTTAACTTGAAAGCTACTGATGCTTTTAAACTCCAGCTAAACAGTTGTTCATGGGGACCAGACTGAGGGGATGGAAATGGGAGCCCATAATGGGGCTGAGTAGGAATTTGCTGATCAAACAGCTTTTGTTTGCTTATGTGGGAAAGCATGGGGTTTATCTCAAAATGATGGTGTGTGGATAAATGGCAGGTAATGCCTTGGGAGGGGGGGGCTGTGCCTGGGTATCCCTGGGGAATAACTGCCTGGGGTGGGTGCTCTCAGGGCAGGGGTGCCAAGCTCCTGACAACAGCACAGCCAAGCCCCCTTCTAAGCCTCCTGGTTTAGATAGAGCTGCTAAAGTTTGAACAGAAATGGTAAAAATATTTCATGGTTATTTTCTGCAGCAGTTCTGCTTGTTTTGCAACCTCCTTTCCATAGGTAACTTTTATGTTCCAAAACTGAACAAAAATGTAGGTTCACAAGCACAGTTCCCTAAATGAAAGGGCACAAATCCTGGCTGTTTAATGCAGTGAGGCCTATGACTGAAGAAGTGCTAGAAAATAATATGTGATAAAAGGAGAAGAAATAAGGCATCTCAGTTTTATTAATACAGATATCATAGAAGTTGATGAATAATTTTTTTTGATAGAGCAACATGGACTATATCTCAGTAGAGGTAATTCATCAGTAACCAGATATGTTAGTCTGACAGCCAGTAGCTATAGCTGTTAATCCAGCTGGGTAAATATGGCATCCAGTAACCGCATTATGTCTCCATGCAGAAGCCATACATGTGAATTGCCAAGGATATGTGTTTAACAGTAACATAGCCTGCATAATTCAGATGACTCTGATTCCAAAAGAATCATTTACATGTATGAAGTCACTAAAGTAACTAAACAATACCCAGTGACAATGTTGAGATTCAACATAAAATGCAAGTGTTAAGTATGTCACAAGCTACCAGTGTCCTCTGTATATGATGGCGTCCTTGTTTTGCAGAAGCATTGATGTTTTTATTGTATGCAGCCTGGGATGCTACAGAAGTTGCGGTAAAAGATATGGAAATAAGAGTCTGTGGAATAGCAACTCCAATTTAACTTTATTTTTTTTTCATTGAACCAGGTTCAAAGAACCTACATGTGGCAAATAATGGATACCAAGATGTGCAAGGGTCATGCTCTGAGGGCTAGAATGTCGTTCTCTTGTGAAAATAAAATCTAGTTTGTTGCTGTCCATCTCATCAGAATGAAACTAGTACTTGTTCAAGCAAATCTTTTGCAAAGTTCAAAGCTGGAGCTCAGTCAGCCTGTGCTTCCAAGGAAGAGAAGTTCACAAGAAGATTCAGAGGAAGGAAATGGGAACTTGGGTATAGCAATAAAATTGCTACGTAGATTTTAAATTTATCAAAAAGTAAATGGTTATGTAATACCCAGTATTCAATTGGTGTTAAAACAGAGCTTTTGCAAAGCTATTGCGAGTTTTGAAAAAAACCCTGAGAATCTGCATATAGCAGGTATGCAAGCTCCAGATATGCTTGAGATGCATGGCTGTGATTTAAGACAAGGTCAACTGATTATTCAGCTTCACCTATTGCAAGCTATTTGTCAGCCAACACAAACATTGTGATAGTATGTTCAGAAATATTTTGGATTGTTCACCTGAACAAAATGTCAACTATTTTTTTCCTGAGAGATGACGAAAAATAATATTTTGTCAGTAATAGCAATCTACTGGAAGCAAGCATTGCTTTAATCCACAGTGAGGCAGTCATGGTTTACTTAGTGCGTGACTTGTCTTAATCTCTTTAACATGTACACAGGGATGAAATGGAAGTTTTGCAACATGTATCTCTATTCCAGGGAGAATCGTGGTTTGGAACTCTTTTCACAAGTGTAAGTTAAATTTATTTCATAGTATTGAATATAGCTTTCTGTCCATTTTATTAGGGAAGTCTGCTAACCACATGTTTTTCCTCTATTAATTGTGGGGAAATATTGATTTTGTGTGCTTTGTTAGGGAATTACTACTTACACTAAGGTTTCATTTGAAAGGGTGGCTGAGCTGGGGCACAAAGCGATGCTTCACCCAACTGTTGGGCAATGATGAGCTGTGCTTTCTGGGGGTATATGGCCACAGGGCATGCTGCTTCGAAGTAGCTGTCTGAAGGTACGGCTCCAGCAATGTGTATAAAGGAAAAAGTTCTTGGCACAATTGCTGAAGAATAGCTGGCATGGAAATACTGTGTAGTTTTCTGTGTCCCACAGCACAAGACAAGTTTTTTAGGAAAAAGAGAGTCAAGGATCTTTAAAGGAGAGACTTAGCGGGACAAGCACAAGGTTTCTGTAGGTAAACTTTGATCTTTTGGTAGTGAGTCAGTATTAGCATCCTACTTGAATAGAAATATCCATGAGAGAAGCTGCATGTGCTTCCCAGAAGAATGGGGGGTAGGAGAAACTGCTTTCTTTTATCTAAAAGCTATGGCTAAGGAGCAGTGAGGTGCCCTGACTTGGTTACTTGCTGCAGTTAAATTTTGGCAGAAAAGAGCAGTCTGTTACTTGCTGTAAACTCACGAAGCGTCCTTTAGTACTGCGTCTTGTTCACATTAGGCTTTGCACTTGTTATTTACTCATGCCAGAACATATTAAAACTTGCCAGTTCTTACTGCTGCAAAGAGACTCTCCTGTTATGGAGCCCTGTTTGGAGTGCGAGTGTTTGTGCTTCGGGGTGCTGATCTCTCTCACTTCACGCTTAGTTGCAGAGCTTAGAGCTGTGGTTGGCCTTGCTCCAGGAATTCAGCTAACCGTATTTTAAGGGTGGACATTCAAATGCGTGCAAGCTGGAAGTAATTGTTGAAATGTGTTGGGTTTTTTTTTTTCAATGAAAAAGAAAGGGATGCAGCGTAAGGTTATTTGCCTGCAAAAGAAAATCACAGCATTAAAGTGGACGGTTTCTAAGATTACCAACTTGTATTACATAATAAATCTGAGCATGTTGAATAGTGTTAACTTGCTTGAGTATGAATTATGTCAAATTGTTGCCTTGTGTTAAAAATACCCACGGCATGAGATAGATATCTTTTCTTGGGACCATATGTCTGATTGCTCGTCTCTTCCAAGCTGTAGTCTGTTTATGCTCCAGCACCTCACTGAGAAGTGTGCAGTTGCCCTACGTGCCCATGTTGAGTCTTCTTCAAATAGCAGTGTTTCTGGGCAAGCAGAATTTCCCTGGCACCATGCACAATATGGAGTTGGGCTCTTCAATTGCTAACTCTTTGGAGGAGAGACTTGTTCCTTCTATTCATGTCTAAAGCATCTGTTAATATAGTGTCTGCTAAACTACTGTGTCTTACAAGAGGACCTGACTACTCAAATCTAGACCTTGGGACCCTGTGGTGCTGTGCAAACAATATGAACCTGTTCCTGTCCCAAATATTCATAATCAAATATTAAAAAGACAGAAGAGTGAGTTAGGAGGATATCTGCTCACCAGTGTGATTAATTTATTACTGGAATATCAGACTAAAAGCTCTCAGAAAACTTTGTGATTTAAAAGTGTCTGGCATAAAGAAGCATGTTAAAGAATCTGTTTTTCTGGCTATAAAAATCAGCTCTGTGACTCAAAGTACTACGGTGCTGTGTCTTGTGAAACATATCTGTTCTATTAATATCTCATTTTAATAAAGTGGAAAGCACTGAAAACTGTCAGAGGGTCAAATGGGCTGGATAGCTGTCATATTGTTTATTGGTATTTACTCACTTGACTCTGACATAGCATACTTCTAATTGGCAGGCAGGCAAATGAATTGGCTATAATTCTTGCTGCAGTGTTCTCAGCAGGATGCAAGGGAATGGGAGAGGAAAGGAGAAGCTCAACTAGTATCACGCCTAGCAGGGAAATAACAGGATGGATGGGAAGCCCAGAAATCGGAGCTGAAACAATAAAGGGAACTTCAGAGAGGAGAAAACTATGTGTGCAGAAAGTTTCATTGCACTGATAGCAGCTTGAGAGAAGGAATTGGAAACAACCTTCCCTGTTCCCCAAGGGACTGATGTTTGTAATCTCTTGTGTGTGAGGATCTCTCACTGACAGCAGTGGGGAGCTCTCTGCACAAAAAGTGACTCTGAGCCTGGAACTACGATGGGTCCAAATGGTGGAAGATTTGTTTGGGTTTTTGTTCTTAAATGGTCCTTAGGGTTGTGGCAGACCCATGCCAGCCTTAACTTTTATTTCAATGCTTGTATTAACGTGGCAAACGAAGCACTCTCCAAGCTAACATATGGCAAAAGACAAAGAGTTGTGTCTTGTCGTGTATATTCATACATCTCTATGCATCTTAATCAAACTGCTTCTGAGTATTGAGGTATGTTCTTTGGTAACCACATTAAAATAGAAGGGGAAAACTTGATTGTACTGGGATGCAGTCTTGGAAGCAATTTGTACCTTAAGTCTTAAATTTAAAAACTGCAAACCAGCAGCATTTGGCAGATGGCTATTATGTCTTACTGAGCCTTGGAGCAGGGAGAGATTTAATGTGGTTGCAGTGAGTGCCCAACAGGACACCCGGATGCTCCAGCACTGGAAAGGCTTAATGGGGCGCAGCCTTCCTTCCTGGAAGAAAAAACAAAGAAACTAAAGACAAGTTCTGCTGGTGATACTGGCTGCTTTAAGGCAGAAAAGAGCAGAAAGAAAGAAACCAGATCCTGCTCTGTGGGTAATGGGCCGGGGTGGGGGGTGGGGGGGGGAGAAGGGAAGCACAAGAGGGTTTTCAGGGACTTTCCAGAAGTTTCAGTTAACAACCAGAAATCCAGATGTGTATCAGCACTGGATCCATGTGCTAAGGAAAATGTTTCTTAAGAAGAGGGAGAATGGTGCTTCAAGTTGGACTCCTCAAATTATATTAAATGCTCAACTTCTGGTTACAGTATTTAAAAATGACTGCCAAAACCTTGTAATGCCTCTCTATTATGATGGTTACCACCACCACTAACCATTTTCTTGTTCATTATCCTTTATCTTGGAAGGGGAAAAAAAAAGAGCTGTTTCATTAGTGGAATTTGATATTGTGTTCTTTGGGGAAGCAGCAAGCAGAGAGGGTGGGCTGGGGGCAGCCGCTGTATTTACTGCCTCAGACACCACTGCTTGCTTGTTTCATGACTAACAGACTTCCAGAAGCGAAGCAGGGCTTAAGGAAAGAAATAACTTTTCACAGAAATAACAGGCCTCAGAAGATTAGCCTGTGTTACTTTAAATTTGATTAAACTCATGCCAGGATATTGCTCTCAGATACTCTGTTCAAGGGGAAAGTGATTTAAAAAGTATACGGAATTTGGGTCACAAATTAACCATTTTTCTATTGTTCTCCTTCCTCTTTGGTTAATGGACTGCAGTGTGAGTTGGAGAACTCATCGTGTGTACAACATTTTCAGGAATAGCCCATATTACAATATGGTGACTCTTCCATGCAAGACGCATGCTGTTTGCAATATTCTTTCTGCTTTATCTCGGTCACCAGCTGTGTAACCTCTATGAGAAAGGGACTCTTACCAAACATAACTCTACAGGTGATGTGCTCATTTCCACTGCCGGTCTTCCCTGACTTTTCCCAGTATGAGCATCACTAAAACATATATCTACATAATGTCGGCTGCCACTTTGAGTCTGAATCTGCTTTGTTGAGAGAATTCTATTTTATTGCCATCTTCTAGTATCTCTTTGTAAAAAAAACCTTGGAAATTTGATCTCAAAAATGCACTAAGTTATAGTAGGAAAATGATTGTAGTGTGACGTGACTTCACTGAATGCATCTTTTCAGGTATTTTATTCTCCCAATGCCTCTCTAAAAAAAATAGGACAAGAACAGGCTCCGTGACTCCAGCTGAAACAATAAACTGGAGGCTTGTGGCAGAACATAAACTAAGCTCAGGTCTCATAGCAGAAGAAAGTATCCTTCCTATTTTTCTAGCTTTTAGATGAAGCTGCAGAATTGCTTCTTGTCTTTTAAAGGTGCATCATGGATGGTTTCCATTAGGCAAAAGCATAAGCTGGCGTTACAATATGGGAGGAGAAAAGAAGGGAAAAAAAAGACATTTTTCACAATCCCTGGAAAGTTCTCAAAAAAAGAAAGTATTAATGCACTAGAGGGAAAAGTCTGAAGAAAATGCACACAGCTGCTATCAAGTAAATTATGCAGGGGTGATCAGATGACAAAAAGTGTTGGAATACGTTTCAGGGACTATTACTTATGGAAATTCTGCCAGTTTTCCTTTGACGATACAGTTATCAGGAGGTTTTGTTGATGAAAAACTATTCTGGTCATGTAGTTTTAGTCGTAAAATGATGTTCAATCTCTCCCTGCTGCTGGATCTTCACCTAAGGAAGTTCTTTCTGTAACTTAGAAGAGTTTCCAGCATTAAAGAAAACTGGAAGTAACACTAATGTTTTGCATACCCTGGTTTTGGTATGCATTTATGTGCAGAGTCTCCAAATGCTGGGAAACTGGGAAATTCAAGTCCTGCCATACTGTCATGGAGTAAAGGGCTTTGTCCTGTCCAGAAGGAGGCACTTCTACATACCCACTAAGCTATGGAAGAGCTGTGGAATGCCTGGCTTATCTGTTGGCACATGGACCACTGTCTCCCAGAAATGCTGAAAAGCCTTTTGGAGGTGGAGCTAGAGTCAGCTGTTGTGTGCAGGTCAGTACAGTTCTGCAGCAGTGCCCTGGGAGGAAAGTTGCACATTTCTCAAAGGATAATGTGTTTTCTGCAGCATTGCCGCATAGCTTCTGATGCCCTTCTGACACCTCTGCAGTGTTAAGGCCCAGAGAGGAATAGGCAGGATTTTTTGTTAGATGTCTTGTTGAATTTGCGTATCTGAAAGAAAATCCAGAAGTCAGGAGGCAGTGGGCACAAACTGAAATACAAAGTATTCCATTTAAACATAATAAAAATATTTTTTAATGGTGAGGGTGGTCAAGCAGTGGAACAAGCTGCTTAGAGAGATTGTGCAGTCTCTATATTCAGAAATATTCAAAACCAGTTCTGAGCAATCTGTAGTAGCTGGCCCTGCTTTGAGCAGGGGGATTGGACTAGATGATCTCCAGAAGTTATTTCCCAACTCAGCAATTATGTGACTTTTTTTTTTGTGAAGTACAATAAGGCCTAAGCATTTAGCATCTTATTAATCTATTGAACAACCAGCCCTGGTGATATTTCATCATGTCAGTAAGTGGAAATAAATAAGAATAGCTATTGGCCAATTTCCAAGTGACTGTATGTTGAGGCTAACAGAAACATATCCTTGCCTTAAAGTCTCCTTGCCCAGTTTCTGCAAAGTGAGTTTACAGGAAATGGAAAAGCCCCATTAATTCAAGATTCTTGGAGTGAGATCCTGAATGCTTGTTTCGACACCAAAAGCAAGATTCCAGTACTATTTATTTGATAGCAAGCTAGACAGTCCACGCTCAATGGCTGCCTAGCTAGAGATGTGTAAAACTAATGAAGTTCCTTCTGGTTTGGCCCAGAAGTTGTGCACATAAAGTTAGATGTGTAAACACACCCTCAGGTTGCCAAGCTTATGGAACTGGATCCCTTGTGACCACCTGGCTGCCTTTATGACCCACGGTTGAAGCAGTGTTTCTGACCAAAAGCTCGTGAGGGGTCAGCTCCCCTCTATGCTGAGAGCACAAAAAACCCCCAACCCAACAGCTGCTCAAGATACTCTCATTCAAAAAGGCAGGGAAGGAAGCGATGTTCACCTCTTGCATAGTGGTTTGGCAGCTACTTGCAGCTCCTCCCTAGGAAGTGATAGCTGAACACAGAGCTATTTCTACAGTCTGTCTCCCACTTTCCAGCAACGTCCCTGATTCATAAGCTGGGAGGATGTCCAAGCTGGACCTGGCCTCTGGACTAATTTTGCTGCAAGGAAGTAATGAGATCAAATGGTGGCCAACCAAAAGCAACACAACTCTGTAGCCTAGTGTCAGTGGTAACTCCCAGGGTTATTTCTGCAGCTTAAAATGTGTATTCAGCCCTGGAAGCACCCAGTCAAATGCTTTAACCATGAGGCTGTTATGCTAAAGTCAGGTTCAACTGCTCTGTTTCAACATGATCAAGACTAGCTGAGATGGATGCAGAACCCCAGAAGAGCACTTGCTGCTTTGGACATCAGACAGCTGGAAGTGCCTATGCTGTCAAATACAGTTGTTGGGTCCAGAAGGAATCTAAAGATATGCCATGGCATTCACTATAGGGAGTCCAATGAGTCACTACTCTGCATATGCACTTTCTGGGTCATTCTTCAGAGACTAGTTTGTCTGTTGACTTCTTGAATTAAGTTATCCAGCTGTCAGTAGACACACAACTTTTAGGGGTGTACTAGAGCCATATGGAGTCGGACCTAAATCTATTGTGTTTCTATCACCAACAGCTGATGCCGAGGAAATAAAAGACAGGAGCGAAGTATAGAGATACTGCTTCAGAGTACCCTCCCAGAACAACGCTTGAATGTGCTTAAGTGCTCTTGTCTTTAGTGAGATACTGGATTTAAAAGTTTGCAGAGATGTTTCAGTTGGATTGCTCTCAAAATAGAGACAAAAAAAATCTCTTACCTTAGGAATCCTCACAGACAGACTCCACATTCTACGCAACACCTAGAACCTCAGTCGTACACCGCCTGCCTCATCTGTGCAAGAGGGGTTGCCTTCTGTGATTGTATTCAAATGGGCTATGTTACTCTTTATCCGTCTGATTTCAATGGGTTATATGCAGGGGATTTGTGGCACTCAGGTACACTGGAAAGATTGTGCAGGTTTTGATAACAGTAGGAAAGCGTTTCAGGTTTTGGCCAGGAAATTGTAGGCTAGGGTTTTGGTAATTTGAGGCAGCTAAAGCTTTTGATAGCAATGAGGGAAATGCTCCTCTCTTACTCCCTTGGTTCGGGACAAATGCAACCCACGAGCATTGAGCTTTGCAATTTCCATTCACTATTGCAGTGGTCATGGTTGTAAGCCATCTTGTCACAGCATTCATCTGTTGATCAGTTGGTTAGAATAGACAGACGCTTCAGCCTGGTATTTCTGCAGTGCATGCTGGCAGTGAAATAATTAAGACTGTGTTGTAATAGCAATGACCAGCAATGTCATAGCCATGTTAAAGCATGACAAAGCAGGTCTCACTGTGTTAAACCATTTTGCCATCTGAGTTGGTTGGCTGCAGTTTTGTTCTGTCATTGACTTTCAGCTGTTTTTTGGTGGGTTACCTGTCATAGCAATAGGAGCTGTATATTCTTCATATAGATTATTAACAACAGAGTATGGATTTTGTGGATTATCTTCCTCAGTAAACTGTTCTCAGTCTTCGGCACTGTGTTTGAAGGACACCTAGCTGAGAGGTGCCTGATCCAGAACTGAGGTTTCCAGGCAGGACTGCAATCAGATCAGCAGCTCTGTTTTCAGGCAGAATTTGATCCTACTGGGTGATGTAGGGAGGGGGTTATCCTTCATTGCTTTCCCACAGTGCAGTGGCTAATGATAAATTGGTTAATGACAGTACAATGATAGTCTCTTCAGCAGGTAGGTAGGCTGAATTTAGTATTTCTGTACCTCTTGTGTCTCTCTTTAATTGTTTCTTGGGTGTTTTATTTGCATTCTTAGATGCTTTTGTAATTGCTGACGTTCTTGAATGAAGCCTGATAAAGCTGCATCTAGGCATAGCTTAAGGCTCCTAATTCAAGGTGGTCTATAATAGCCACCCTTGATGAATTTCAGGGCTGACTTGTAAGCTCAGTACTGTAGCAACCTCTGTGTCTAGATATCAGATCTGGGATTTTAGGTAAGAGAATGAGAAAAGTTATCTCTTTGAAGGCAAGAAAGTGCTAGCGATTTAAAAGGAGACAGTAACTGTGAAAGTAGACTGTATGAAGTGGCATAAAACCCAAACCTGCCTTGTAAGAGATAGAAAGTCAGATCTGTGGGTCGCTCACTAGTATCAGAAGATCTGTGTGCTTACTTATGTGAGAATATAGCTTATAAAAACACAGCACAGTTTGGATTTTATTTTCCTGCACGGTTGCTCTTCACTTTTTTTTTTAATGGTCAATGCTGGCTTGCATTGACTGTAAAATTAGGTCAATTGCTTTGTGGTATCCTGGTGGAATTCACTTTAACACATGTGTTCATCTGATGACCATCATCTTGGTTACCCACAAGGACTGAATACAGAACCACAGAGCTAAAAACATTAATCTTTGCATCCTGAAGTAAGATTTAACAGGCTTGCTTCCTGTGCCATAGGCTGATCTTTCATTCCTAACTTGACTTTAAAAGAATACTTAAAAATATACATTTATCTTTCTTCTGTTGGGTTTTACGAAGCTGAGCATTTGAAAGTTGTGAGAGTGGTTTGGATGGGGCATGAGCTAACTGCTAACTGAAGTCAAACAGAAACCATCCGATTAAGAAGCTACTTCTTAACTGCTTAATCAAGTTTTTCTTGCTTCCCTTCTGAAGCAGCTGGGTCTGGTGTAGGGGAGCAATTCTTGTGTATTTGAGTTATTTAGTCTTAAACTTAATTCATTCTGCATTCCAAATGGACATGACTGACTTTTGCATGATGCTTATTCTGTAGAGAGAGGTCAGATTTAGTTTTCTTCTACAAGAGTTAAAGAAAAACAGAGCTTTAAGTAAAAATATTCTTATGTTTTGTTTGTTTGTTGTTTTTTTTCCTTGCACAAGCATAAAAGCTCCTCTAGATTTAATACCCTAACTTCAGACATTGCTTTTCACCCTGGTGTCTGATGCTCAAGTCCTTATAAACTCTCAGAGTTTGGCTTCAGTCTCCTTTTGCAAATACTAAAATTTAGTGCAGAAACAGCAGGTGCTCCCTTCCTGAGGCAGATTCATTGACAATGTAATACAGAATGAAAACTGAGCTGGAAAACACTGCAATTCTAACACAATAGAGTAAATCCTGTACTTCCTGAGTGCCCTTTATGTAAAATATTGCAGGCAACTTGGAAGTTTCAAATTCGCCCAGAGATGGGGAAGCTAAAATGAGACCATTATGTTTTACGTAACCACTGCGTATGCAATCTCCTTAATCGGGACTCCGTTAAAATTCGGGGTTTTTTTAAAGTAAATACTTCAGCATATCATCTATGAAATATAAACAGAAAACAACAAACTTGTGAAGGCTGTTTTATACTCAGTAGTGAGTTCTGGGCTGAATGATAAGCTGAGGATAGAAGAATAATTTTGATAATCTTTTATCTAGCACTGTTCTGAGTGTTGTTGAGCAAGGTGCTTTATGAAAATGAGTGACACCACTTCTACAAACCTGGAAGCTGGGCATGAAAGTTACAGGAAGATCACATGTGCCATCAGTGACAGAGAAAGGAGTGCAACTCTCATCACAGTTCCTGGACCAAAGCAGGAAAACTTGAGCTACAACTCTGAATTTTCATTTAATTTAGAGTGTGGGGAGGCTAAATTGTTGTAACGGATAGTGAAATCTGATTTCTTGCCTTTGTGATAAAGTGGATAACAAACTATATAGGTTTGGCATCCAGATATTCCAAATTCTAATAAATTCAAAAGAAGTGACTATTTGGGATGAGCAAGTACTCGTTAGTTTAGGAGATCTGGACCCATTCACATCTCTTTGTTAGAGCGGGGGGAATTTTTCATGCTCTAGCAGGTTGGGTTCAATTAGAATTAGCCATGAAGTCACACTGAATGTGATTAATAGCTTCTAAGCTCTCCAAAAAGTGATAAATAATTCTGGAAAGGACTGAATTCTCTATTTTAGGTTTGAGATTTTGAGTTTGTTTCAGGAATATATTTAGTCTAAAGCAATCAGGAAAAGTAAACTTCTTAAAGTTAAAAAGAATAAAGGTTGCATTCATCCTTAAACTAAAATTTAGTATTTTTTTAAATTCCAATTTAGCAATAAATGACAGGCCCAGTTATTTGCCCCCTACCTCTGAGTTAGAGATTTGATGAGCCATTAATTTATCAAAGAGGCTAAGGGCCCCAGTAGAGAATGTTGTGACATTTACACCCTTTTGTGAATCAAAGCCAGACTTCTCAAAGCTCAATGCTCCAGCTGTGTTGAAGGCCTGGAAAACATTTTTCTTTGGCAACTAGCACCAGTGAAGCCCCTGCAGTAGAATTACTCCAATTAATTGCCATCCTGGTGAATTTGGGCTGCCTCCACCTGAAGCAGGGCGAAACAAGGGTTGCTTTCAAATTGTGAGCAATTTTCTGTCTCTGAGGAGATTGCCCTGATTCAGATTAGTTGTTTTGTGTGTCCATCCGTGTCTCCTGTCCTCCCCCCACAACAACAGTGTCATGTTGGGAAAGACTGCAACATCTCTGGTTGAATTCAGTGGGTAATCTTATTGCGTTTGCAGAGTTACTTGAAGAACTGAGAGCTTCAGCCTGTAAGATGGACTACTGCCCAGTGTGGCTAGTAGAAGTAAGAACACTGTTAAAGTCATTACCGGAGAAAAAACACACCAGCTAACTTCAAACAGGCTGTTGGTTTCTTGAGACAGGTCCAAGCTTCTTTTGATACTGAGAATTTTGCCAGTTACTCACCCTTTATATATGCATATACAAAATGTTCCTTTTTAGCCTGAACTGCTAAGAAAACAAGACATATGTGAGCTCACTGTCTGTTTAGCCCTCCCCATTCCCTTCCCTCCCATAGTTTTTAGCCCTGCTATTCCATTTTTGCCAACTCTGAAAGAAGGTTTCAATGATCATTGAACTCCCACTGGTTTGCGTGACACCAGGAACTGAGCTGAGGAAGGAGCAGTCGCTACCGCCCCTCTGGCAGAAGAGCAGGGGCAGTGGGGCAGCTGGCTGGGCAGCTTGCTGGTCACCTAGAAGGTGACTAGACATAGCGTGGGCTGCCTTACACCCCACCAAGTACTGGGTGAATGCTGTGGGGACCTGGGCTGTTGCCAGGAGAGGTGGCTGAGAAGTAACGCTCACTGCGTGTGAGCAGGAAACCAGGCTTCCCTAGCTGTGCTGCTCGCAGAACAACTTTTTTTGCAAGACTAGGTATGGAGATGTGTTGCTCCTCTGACTTCTTCAGTTGCTTAGACATATACTGTGCGTGCTTTTCTGCTTCTGGCCACATACTTCTAGCACTCCTATCACTATTCAAATAGCTCTTAGACTCTGAAAGAACAACAAAAAGAAGTCTTGGCTGCACTGAAACCAACAGGGAGACTCTGATGGCCTTTCCATTGTGTTTGGTTTCACTTGAGGGCTTCTTGCTTATTCCTACAGGCCCTCAAGCCTTTGAAATAATTGTAAGCAACATCAGTCTTCCTGTGGCAGGGATGACTGGATTTGTGTTTAAGGGTCTTCCTTTTCCGATAAAGAGGTCTGAGAAGGGAAGGTTTTAGGTGGTGGTGAATTAGCCAAGAGAAGCTCCTTTAGGTAGAAATCACAGGATCTATTTAGGTTGTTGCTTCATCCATTCCTTATATGTATGACAACCTGCTTGAGTGTGTAACTTCTGTCTTGTAAAAATTACAGGCCACCAGGTTTCTCTTAAAAGGTGTGTAACTTAACACATCTCTGTTTTGGTTTTTTTTTTTATTGCTTATTCCTACTAGTTATTGCCATCAGAAATTCTCTGAAGAAAGACCATTTCATGTGAAAGATCCTGGTCTGCGAAATAGGTTTCTACTGCTCATCTAGCAATGGGTGTATGCTATCCAGGCAAACGGCAAGGTGATAGATCTTGCCTGATGTTACTTATCTGACTCCTTATCTATCAAGAAGGAGAACTGATTGAGGACACTGCTTTCCTTCTGGACATATATTTGTACAGGTTTATATTTTCTAGAAATATTTAAACTTTTAATACATATAAACACTCTTCATTCTTTCTGAGCAGAAGGACAACAAAACAACTAGCAACTTTCTTTTTGTTTTAGAGATGTTTACATGACTTGCAGTCTTACTGTAAGCAGGGTGGAAAGACACGTGTTGAAGTGATTATGTATAAAGAATCTGTTCCAGCAATATAACCCCTGCACTCTTTTTATAAACAAACACAAATTCATGCGTTCTGACTTATGGAAAGCATTGGTTAGGATTTAACAGGATTTTTTGGGGGAAAAAAGTGAGTGGAAATCTAAGAAGGAAACAGTGAAGGAACTTGATCCTGATGAATTAACACAAGAGAAACCAGACAGGTCATTAAATGTTTACTGGAAAAACTATCTTCCTAAATGACTTAATACTTCACCCCTTGCATTCTCCACATGGGCCCAAAATGAACCACTTTGAATTAAAGATACACATATATGCTTTGAAATGAAGAAATCTTATTTGTCCCTATCAAGACTTGGGCTCTAGTATCACAGAAATACCTGCTGTAGCTGATAGAAATGGCTGCAAATCAGTAAGTCCATGCAGAAGGAAACTTCTATTTCAGCACTTGCTTTTTCATCTGTCTCTGCCTTGGCTCAGGCTGGCCACAGGCTGCACCTCTGTGCACCAACATGTCATAACACACCGCTGGTCCTTTTCTGCAAGTACATGGACACAACACCCGAAATGTACTTGGGACTCATCATCACTTTCAACAGAAAATTTAAAACCCTAAAATCAACAACATGACATATTTCATTCATGAATTAAATCTTTTCCCAACAAGAACATACTCCTAAGACTCTTAGCATCTTGTAATGTATTTTAAGACATACTGGGAAGTTCCATGAAGGTTAATGATTTTTTTTTTTTTAAAAAGTGTTCATAGGGTCTTTCTGAGGGAACAGAGGGACTGTGCAAGTACTGTCACTGTGTCAAAGGTGAGCTGTGGAAAAAATGAGATTCAAGAAGTAACATCCTGGCATTTAAATTTCCAGGCAGCTGTGTGAGCTGCTGTTTCTTCCTGAATCAGCAGTGTCTCATGGGAGATGGCTGGGACAAGCTGCTGGGTGTTTTTACGTCACTGTAGTGAATCTGCTCTTCCTGAAAAGCTGGAACCTATTTATTTTTAACAGTCCCACTTATTTCCCAAGGGTCAGCATGTTTTCACATGCTGCTGGCTCCTTGTCTCCTTTCAGGGTGGTAAGCCATAAGGTTTTAAGACGAGAATACAGTAAGCGACATATTTCCACTTTCTGACATTGCCTCCGATTTGCTGTAATCGTAACCGTGTTCTCATACCTTTTTGTTCAAGCTAACTGGCAATAAAAGTTAAACACCAGCACATACAGGATGAGTATGCAGGTAGAGAGGTAGTGCAGGCAGTCTACCTGAGTATTATTCGAAGGTTTCTGGGCTTGTAATTAATCTCTTTTATGCTAATTGATTTCTGTTGCAAGCGGTAACTCCCATCTTCCAGGGGCTCTACCTTCATGGGGCTCACTGGTTCTCCTGTTTGCAGGCTGCCAGGGTTGGGAGGAAGGATGTAGTGGGGGCATGGGCTCTAGGAGAAGAGAGGGTCAAAGGCACCCAAACAGCTGTTCCCACCAAACGCTGTGACAGATCAAGGGCTTAGTGTTAAAACGGAATGGAACAGAATATACTAGGTTTCTCTTTTAGCTGACTGCTTTCACAACCAGTTTGTGAGAAAATCTGGAATTGCAGTTGTTTGTTGTAATATGAGGCAAAAACGGGTATGAGGATTTTCCAAAAGACTGGCTTTCTAGTTCCTAATCTACTCCAATAGCAACTCTCCTGGTCTGTGCCTGCTGTATATTCTTGACATGCTAGGTGTGAGCTCTCACTGCAGAGATGTTTATTGCTGACTGTGCTGGTCTTCCAATATGCATGGATATTTTTGTGAATCTGTCAAAGTTGCTATTTTTCCTCTGTCTGCATCCTACAGGAATTAGACCTTCAGCAAAGCTTTGAAAAGTAGTACATTGTTTCCTAACACCATAATAAGGTATCCACTTAAGCCCCCTATGGAAGGCAATAGTCTTCATTTAAACAAACAGGTAGTAGAGGACTTTCCTGGCTCTAAGAAGTCATTATCTTTCTTCTGAAAAATCTTAATTCCAGTTAGTTGTAAATAGTTTTTTAAAGTGCTTTTCAAGTCTTGAGTACAACACTTATTCCTGCCCACAGAAACAGTTTTTATATACAAATCTTACTAGAACAGTTCCAAATATTTTCCCATTTTAATTAATTATTCTTAGAACTATAATCAGGACATATTCTTTTACTGTAGATATATTAGGACATTAGATGACTATTCCAGAAGTGCAAATAAAAGTGATTCTCAAGATCTATTGGTTATTTAAAATCATTTGTGGTTGAAGTGAATGAGGAGATAAATAATCTTAGTAAAAGTGGGAAATGTTTATGTATTTAAGAGTTCCTCTACTGTAAATGTCAGGCTGTTGAAAGAAGAATGGGTTGCATTGCAACCCAGATAATGGGTTGCTTTTAATTTATAACTTCAGGTAAAGAGCTAACTGAAGTACTCTGCTGTAGCAAGTAAGTTGAAGGGGTTTTTTTTATTCAATATATACATCCTGGCCGTGTATCTACAGGGAATTGACAAAACACCCAAGATGTCCTGTTCCAGAAGTGGTCAAGTATCGAGTAAAACCTGGGATGGATCATTTAGGCTTGGTCTTCACGTTAGGCTTTTCAAAAGCCTTTCTGGAGCACAGATTTTTTTCAAAAAACACAGTGGTAAAAACGCTCCTATTTTTACGTACATAGCTTCAGTAAAACACCAAGTTATTTCAAAGATGCTAGCACACTCCATCACTGATAGGAACATAGAGGAGTTGTGTTGCTGATGTGCAGTCCCAGCCCGGTGGCTCGTTTCCAAGACAGTCAAGAACCCAAGGTAAATGCCTCCTTGGAAGATACTGTTGATTACAGACTTTCCAGAATTGGAGTTAGCACAAAACTGGCTTACAAAGCAATTTCTTAATTGAGGTAACTGAATGACTACCACAATATCCCAGATCAGGAAGAACACGAGCCTAATACATGTAGTTGGGACAAATTATGAAGTAGATTTGTAACTCCAGCTTTGGGGCTTACTGCCATGAAAACAATAAAGCTGTTCTCTGGGAACTTAAGATACTTGAAGGAATTTCATGCATGAGGCTGAACGCTGTTTTCATACACAGCATGAGAGAACTTCCTTAATTTCATTTTTCAAGAGTCTTTTATGTGGAATCCTTCACTGGTAATGGTATTTTCAAGGTAATAAGCAAAGTATCCTGCAGGCACAAGCACTAAGTCGAAGTCAAGGCAGTGGTAGAACATTAATGTTCTCCTGTTGCTACTGTGGGCATTGTCCCCATTACAGTACTGTGTTACACTAGACTAAGCTTAAGTACCCTTAATTTTCACAGTGCAGTACAGCAGGTAGATGAAAAAGCAGCTACTGTGAATTTGGTCAGGTGGTGAAGATTCGTTCACAGCACCACAGACTTTGGACTTACATGTGGAAAGGTAGTATACCAACTTTGAGACTTTGGGATAACTTGACTCCTTGGATATGAATTTCCTATGAAATTGCTTTTTTTTTCTTTTCTCCTCTAGGGAGAATGGAAGGAAGGCTTGTGCTTTTAAGTCAGAAATGTCTTTTCTTAGCACACCTTGCCCCAGATAGCAGAAACAATCTATATAGTGGGTTTTGTCTTCTCTCTTGTTAATGAATGAATGGGCAAGATTGTTCCAGTTGTGACTTGACCTCAATTAACTTCAGTGATCTGGGATTATGCTGGTCCATTGAGTTTCTCTCAGGTTTGGTTGGCTGCCAAAATGAATCATAGCAATATGAGGGCTTCTTACAACTCGCATTCATTCATTCAGTTATCTTTCTTTCACTGGCAAACCACACAGTTGCTTACATTGGCACCTGTGAGAATCCTCCACAAAGTGTTTCTCTCCACAGCTTTCTTGACAAATATATCCCTCAATTTCTTGTTGTCATAATCGTTGGGAGAAATGTTCAGCTCAAATTTTCCAAGTAAACTTCAGTCCTTATGCTCACATTTCCCTTCCAGTATAATGACCTTCATGGTTAGCTCACTTTATGATTTCTTTTGATAAATTTAGCTCTGGCTAAAAGTGTTAAACCTCATTTATGTTACAATGAATATGCTCAATCTTGGACACCAAGTGGTTTTAGACCACTCTGAGAGACACTTAAAAACCCTGGGAACTGAAGGCATAAGGCAGAAAGTCCTGGTCAAGCACTGGTTTAGAAAGACCAAATGAGCTGGTAGGTCTCATTTGGCTCTCTTGTTACTCTTGGGCTGATACAAGGAGGAAAAGAGAAGGGGAGAACAGCAACTAAATTAACATCCCTGGAGGCTGAACTCTTCCTTCGACAGAAAAAGCAATGGATGCTGCAGTGCAGGTTTCCTTGCTTAATGTGATGCCACAACAGCACCCTCAAACTCATTCTCAAGGGAGCTCTCTAGAGGAGAAACATTCTTGTTCCTGCACCTGTGACCTTGCTGCTTACGTTGTCAGAGATGAGTGCAGATTCACCCAGTTTTGAGCTGGAGGTCGCTGCCTTAGTCTGAACTGTGGACCTGACATTGCTCCTGACATACCTTGTGTTCCAAGGCCTGTACCTACCTCCTCATCTACCGAAAAATAACACTGCAGGTTTCCTTCTACTGGTGATATCTCTGCTCTAAGAAAACTGAAAACACTCCTCTGAAGCAGCTGTTGTTTGGGGCCCATTAATGTTTGGTGAGCATTAGCATTTGAGCTTGGGCCAGCATTCTTATTATCCTTCCTTTGTCCTGATGTCCTAAATCTCCTATTTCATTCTAGATGCGCATCATTATCTGAATACTGGGGTCACCTCCACAGTCCCAGGGATTATTTTGTTGTGATTAGATAGTTGTAGCTAGTATAATCCCCGTACTTTCTTACGCAAAACCTGTTCAGAGCTTCCCAGTTCTTGTCTCTCTCAGAAAAGCGTATATGCAGAGTTGTGTGGCCTTTGTTTATCGTGTGATGGTAGGGAACAGCTGGGCTCCAACTGCAGTTTTGGACAGTTCCGCATCTGCAGAGTCAGAATTTGTGAACGGAGAAAGTCTGGTTGTTGCTGGAGCTAGCACGGGCATGTGCTCATGTGCACTGAGAGCAGGCGCAGGCTGAAGTTGGAAGGAGACGTGTCAAGAAGCTAAAGGGACAAGGCTGTAGGCTTACTGTGATATCCTGCTGCTGACTGCTGCGGACCCAGAGCCTGTGACAACTGGCCGCAGAAGCTGGGGGGTGTGCAAAATGGAGGGCACACCTGATTTTTTTGAAGCCCTCAAGTCCATATGCCGCCAGTCACCTTAGTCCTCGGTTCCTCAGCTGATGGTGTGTTTAAATCTATGCTTGCAGACGTGGGTGCAGTCTTTCAGCAGGTTCAGGCTCATGGACAGAGTCCCAAAGGTACCCCTGCAGAGCAGGGCACCCCGCAGCTTGCCTGGTCTCTCCTCGTACGGGTGTAGGTGTGACATGCTGCATGCAGTCCCACCTTGCTGTGGAGGCCACAAATTTTCTGGGCCTCTGGAGATGTAGAGGCAGGTTGGAACTGGCTCTGCTTACAATGCAAGGGAGAGTATACCACACTAATGACACACTGCCCCTTTTTTAGGCTTTCTAATCAGGGACAGGGTGCAGCCTGGACAATGGCAATCAGGCTTATTCACACTATCTCCATCAGTGCACTTCAGTCCTCTTCAGTTCTGGATCAAGGAGGTATTTTCAGCACTGTTTCTCATGCTAATTTGCGCGTTCAAAGCTGCTTTTTAAGACTACGTAACCAAAACTGCCAAAATAAAAAGCTGTCCTAAGAAACCAAACTTCAAAAATTAAAGGAAATAAGCTTTTGTTCGGTAAGGCTCCAGAGAACAAGAGAAAATATAAGCAGTACATATCGCCATCCCAGTTTTATGTTCCCTCTCTGGCAAGGAACATGTTGTTTGCTTTCTCCTAAAGAAGTGGATATCTATAGTCTTTCTCCAGAGCCAGGATTTCCTGACTCACAAATGCTGTTGGTAGACAGCAGGCAGCTAGATGTCTCCACTCCACTGCAGTTCTCACCAGATTTTGTATGGGTATTTGTTCTCTTTAATTCCATTTTTCTCCTAATCCAGTAGATGTGAGGGAGGACTGCACCAAACTAAGCTTATACCCCCTGAAATTTATATTGTTTTTTCTCTCTCTCCTCGTGTAAATTTAATCTTTTGTCCAACAACCTACAGCCTCCTTGTGATACAAAGCCACTGCATGATTTGTTAGAGTTATTTTTAAGATCTATGTGCAAATCATATAGATGCAAATGTATGCAAAAGAGGAAATTGAGCTTTGCTCAAGGGAAACCTTACCTAAGAGGTGTAAGAGTAGGCTAATCTACGCTCACTGTTCACCAGTTATCAAGGTGCTATGCATTCAGAATTAGAAGGACCCATAGGATAACTGTCTGACTTCCAGAATAGTGGAGCCTAAGGAATCTCAACTAGAAACTTTTGCAACAAGATTATAATCTCAGGAAAGATATCCAACCAGTCTTGAGTTAAAGACTCCAGACAGAGTGAATTGTGTCCCGGGGAAGCAGTTGCAACAGTTAACTAGTGACTCTAAAACACAGAAGACTTTATTTAGCTTCATCTTCCAGACACCGGATCACAGTCTGACTCTTCAATATGTGTTATACTGCTTATTTTTTATAGTTAATTTTTTAAACCAATGTCACATGGAACTGGATCCAAAAGATTTATAGAAGCCTGTTACCTCAAGATGGTTCCCTTTTAATATATGCATTTATAAACAGAAAGAAAACAAAACAAAAAAATCATGTATTTTATTTAAGAGTTCTGTTAGGCTGTTCCTGTAAGACTATGGTAACTGGTTGATTGTGTTACTTTCCTTTATTTTACATAGTTACCACATCCTAAAATGTTACAGTTGTGCCAGTTGAGCTATATTAACCATATGCATATGCTCTTAATCAATGGCAAATGAGAAGGAATACTGGCTAGGCTGGCCTGCAATAAGACAGATGTAAGATAAATCCAGTTATTTTCCATTTGTTCTAGTCTCTACCCATTTACAAAACAATTATGGTAGCTTGAGGGGCACATAATAATCAACGACCCTGTGTGAGCTCCTTTGCTTTTCCAGTTTTGCCTAAGAATGACCAATGGCTACATCCTGTTAATTTTTTTGTTGGTGTGTTTTTTTGTTTTTTAAATATTGGCTTTACAGTAGCTTTTTTTTCCAGTAATCTGGAACTTCCAATTGACTTTCCATGGACTTCAGTGCTTTTTGGATCAGGTCTTAAAACGAACATCTGGTTGCAAATTCATTAGCCAAGGCCTAACAGTACGGCCTCTGCAACCCAAATACCTTCAGACTTTTTGCTTTGGTACTCTTTGAAGGCCTTACTGTAAAAATCTGGTGGTCTCGGGAACTGTAATGCAGTGGCTCCAGCGGCAACCTCAGCGTGGCATTGACAGTGTGCTCACCTGCTGTTCTCTGATCCTGTTATTTCCTCTTCAGAAGTACAGCTCAACATATTTCTGGCTATGCTGCCCAATAGACAGGATTTACAGCTCAGCTGAGCTAATGTTGGTATTGGAAGGTTACCTTCTTATTTTCTCCCATTCCCTTTCCATTTAGTCAAGAAACGGTGTTGCGTTTTTCTATAATGATTCCAAGCTCTCGGTAGGTGTTAGGAGGAGAGCTCCTCTGCTCTCCCCCAGCCAACAGGTTAGCAGCAGGCATTGGCACCATCATTTTTATGTGACTGTTGAGTCCTTTTTTAGAACTTGGAAGCAATCTAAATGGTATTTTAAGCTTTGAGGGCTCACTTCATCTGCAGAGGAGATATTCAGGAGAAATTACAAGTAAAGGCGAGTCAACCTTAGCTATATATGTTTGCATTTATTATTGCAAATACACAGAGGTATAAGACCAGGGAAAGAAAACCTCACCCATTTCATCTACCCTGTTTTAACTTGCTTCCAGTCATTTACACAAGCAGGAAAATACATGAGGACACAGGGGAAAACAGGCTTCTAAAGAGGTTGCATTAATCTGTGGGAAAAAAAAAAATCCCAATGCATATTAAAAAAGGCAAATTTGGTAGTTCATTTAGCAAAGACATCAATGCCTGTAGACACAGATTTTTCTACAGCTCTGCTGGATTCCACCCTTTAAAAGTTTTTGTTGTTAAAACCATAATTTTATAAATGTTGTTCTTGTCCTTTTTTTGACTTTCTCTATTTAATCAGTTTGAAGTTTATGCAGATTATCTAGATCCCTCCTGGTGTGGATTTTTCTGACTAGCAGTGCATTTATAGTTAAACAAGTGAGGCATTTGGACTGTAGTCATTTTGATTTATAGCAGCAGGAACAAAGCGAGAGAGTACAGACGTCAGTGCTGCTGCTGCTGATCTGGCAACAGAGACTTCCTAATGTACAAATTACGTCTTTCACCACACAATTCCCCCTCTACCCTAACTAGAGACAGGGAGGCATGCTTATTTAATGCGGTGCGTGCATTCTATACAAAGGTGTATGTGCAGTACCGGGTGGATATTATACTGCTCATTTTAGGCATACAGTTTATATTTCACTGCAGTTTTGCATTTTTAAATGAAATTTCCACAATGGCAAATATGCAGTAATTCAGCCTTCTTGCCTCTTCTAGACAGAACGGTCAAGTGTGAGCTAAAGCCAGTTGTGGAGGTGGCTGTGGTGCTTTGTCCACACAGGCACCTGTCCATAAGAAACTGCAGTGAAACGATTAATTCATTGTCTATAGACCACCAAAACACCATGGTGTTCTGTCCACATCTGGCCCTGGAGGCCTTTGCATAAATGCCCCATGGGTGAAAGGCTCCAGATGTTCATGCTTAGCTCCCTGCACCACCGAGTGAAAGGAGAACTGCTTTGATAAGTAATATCAGATGAGCGGTGAAACTAAGCAAGATGCCAGAGAAGATCTTGTCTCAGTGGTGGGATTTCAAATTCCAGGGCTGAGCGTAACTGCCCATACCTACTTCTATTCTGCATTGTAAAGATTCTGCCAGTTTTCCTACACAAATGGTATGAAGTATTCCACTAACCAAAAATCAGACTTGACTCAGCTGGATAAAACAGAATCTTCTGGCAGTCATCACACCCAGGGACAAAGCATCACAGGGCTCTGCTTAATAGGTGGCTGCATTTCATTACTGGCTGGAGTGATTCCTGTGCATATAGCACCATAGCCTGTATATCTGCGAAGCCTTTAAAGCACTTTGGGGTGGAAATAGCTCAATGCAAAATAATGGTCTCAATTTAGCCCTGCAATCTGCAGCCAAAGACTTGGACCAACTCCCGAGGCAGAGCAAAGATTGACTTGTTTCAAATCCGCTTCTCTGAAGGCGGACCCCGGGAGCGCTGCGCCATGTTCTGTGCAAAAGCCGGGAGCTCCCCCTCGGCCACTCGGCAGCCGCCACTCCCCTTCCCAGCAAACACGGACTGTTTCTGCAGAGACGGGAGCCCACTTCCTGCTCTGCACCCATCGCTCCCCCATCAATATCTTACGGTGCATGCTGGCAACGGCTACCCTTACTCTCAGGAGGTCAGCTTTTAATGTGGGGGAATGAACAGCAAAGCCAGCCTTATTAATACGTACTAGGGCATGCTATTTGTCCCTTCTCCCATTTAACATGCTGGGTACTGAGAGCCGCATCATTCAGAATGTGAAAAACAGGCACAAACAAATCCCGAGGTCAGTCTTGCTGCACTGAAAGAAAATAGTTAAAAAAAAATAATAATAAAAAATCTGTGGTAGATTGTAGATGACCGTGGGTCAACGTAGGCCATCTGCCATCCCTGGGACTCTGCGGGAGCCTTTCCCGGTGCCCGTTTCTCTTTCCTCACGCGTCCTGTGACTGGGGCAGATTGAGCTACTCATGTGCTTGAGTCATATCGGGTACAGCCTGGGCTTGGTCAATTTCCCGAAAACCTCAGTCCTATGTGGCCTTGTGGCCTCTCTGCTAAATGGATATTTATTGAGGAGGATCCCTGCTGAGACAATTAAGCAAAATAGAGTTGAACAGAGATGTAACATAAATGCAGTTTTATGCATAAGTTGGGTATTAAAATGCGTAACCGCATTCCTGTTGTCGTAAGGATCTCTGTTGCCACCCAGCATTGTTTTTATGATACCAGGTTTCTGTTTCCCCTTTTTTTTGTGTGTAAAAAATGCAAAGAACAATAAGTTTCAAATGCACAGTGAAGCCCTTGCTGTGCACAAGTTATTCAGTTGTTAGATTCCTTTTTCTCTTCAGAAATCTAGTTTGTGGTCTAATTGCTTGCCCTTTTAAAAATTTTTTCCCTTGTATTTTGAAGCAAAATGGGTTATTCAATGTAGTTGGCGCTACAGAACCAAACTGTTTCTGAAACTGTTGCTTTTTGCATGGAGAGGGGAAAAAAAAAAAAAGATTTGCTACTGTACGATTGTTAATACACCCAGTCCCGAGCTGGAAGAGAGCAGGAGTTAGGTGCAGCTGGGGGGATGTAAAAATGGCTGTGCCTCATACCACTGGGACTTGGATGGCAGCAGGCTCGTTTGCAGTCTAAATTAATATAGTCTTTAGGCTGCTCTTACTTACACAGCCAATCCCCGACCTCAAAGGACCTTTGTCTGCTGGGGAGGTGCCAGGAGGAGGAAGCTGGTTTTTAGGTTCCTTGCATGGCGGCAGCAGGGAGGTGCGGGACCCGTTCCAGTCACCCAGCGTCACCACGGATTCCTGCCAGGGCGGGCAGGGGCAGGCCAGCAGCAGAAGCCGGCCTGGCAGGGGCTTGGCACGGCGGCGGTTAAGCTGGATTGGAACGGGGCAGGGTTTGGCCAGAGCGGAGTTTGCTGCAGCTCTGCCAGCCAAGTCCAGTGACGCTTGAATTCACCAATTCCCATTGACTCTAACAGCACTGGGATATTGTCCCCTCTCCGGCCCAGCCCGGCACAGGTGCCTTCTGCAGTAGGGCAAGGCCCAGCCCCACAAAAAATCCGGGGAGCTTTGCCATCGGATTCTCCAGAGGCAAAGAAAAGGGGTTGGGAGGGAGAGAGCTGGGCAGAAAATGTAAATACAGCACGTTTTGGGTTTAGCGGTGCCCTCGAGCCTTCCCTCTGACCTTGAGGATCGGGAGAGGAAGGCGGCCGGCCGGGGTGACGCGTGCAACTGAGGACATGCACCGAGCAACCATTTTATAAACCACCGCTCTTTACAGCCCGGGACTTGATGATTCATGGCGCTGGGGGGGAGGGAGAGGAGAAATAAGGGTGGGTGTGCAGCGTGAAA
>VXBO01003515.1:100098-149397 GCA_013400135.1 Rhinoptilus africanus | reverse complement strand
CCCCCCAAAAAAAAAGCACCACCCGCCAACATTTGGAAAATCAACAGAGGACTATTGCCTCTCTCTTTAATTTTCACTCACACACACAGATGAATGAGCAAGGAAGGGGGAGACCTCAACAGCCCCTTTAGACGTGGGGCTGAATTGATGGGATTGTGATTTGTAGGATTTCTCCACTTAGTCCCTGCCTCCTACTTGCTCTCCAGCCACTCCAAAGTCTCTTCCCCTCTCTTTAAGCAGCGATTTCTTTCAATCTCTCTCCCTCCCTCCCTGTGTCTCTCTCCCTCACACTCTCCCTCTCTCTCCACATACACTCATCTCCCCGGAGAGAGAGAGAGAGGAGAAACTCAACTCCCAAACACCGACCAGATGTCGAAGAAACGCAAAGCCCTGGAGGGCGGCGGAGCCCAGCTCCCCCCCGAGGACCCCAGAGCCCGTTTTGGGGCCGGCGAGGAGCAAGGTAGGGTGGCGGAGGCCTGCAGGTGGCCGGGCGGTTGGCAGCTGGGAGCCCACCGCAGGGGCGCGTCCGCCTGGCTGGCCTCCCGCAGCCCGCCGACACCGGGGTGACTTTGGCGTTTAGGCCAGGCTGCTCCCACCACCGGGCTCGAAACTGCAGGGCTGTTCCCACCGCACCGACACTGAACTTCTGAGAGGGGAAGGGTTAAGGGGGGAGCCAGGGGAAGGGGAGAGGGAAGGGAGGGTGGCCGAGGGGGACGGCGGGTCTGCCGAGTGGTCCAGGCTCCCTTCCCCACTGCAGTTTGTCCCTGGCATGGGCATAGCCACACTGCCTCATTGATTTGTAGCTTGTGTAAATCTCTGTTTGCAGGGCGCTCCCAGCTTGGGCAGCGAATGAGCTATAGGCACCTAATATATACGTTGTGGTTTTGCGTGGGTCCAGTTTCCTTCAGCAAGCCTCTCTCCCCGGTACGATTGCGGTTGCGTCATGTTGGGGCTTCAAACGCTGCACTTGCAGCGCACTTTGAATCCAGCTAAAGTTGGGTTTTCCCCAGCCTTGCTGCTTTGCTGTAAATTTCGAGCTCCAAGTATTTCTGGTGAAAGCTGTTCTGTACTTTTTGACAAGATAATATCAATGTAGCAGGAGAGTGGTGTAAAATCAGCTATGCACACAAGTGTGAGGGAGTTCTGCAGCCGGATTTCTTCTTCTTGTTCGGTCATCCCAGTGGGTTCCCTTCCCTTGTGTTTATTTTGACTAAGTGGGCCCAGATGAACCAGGCTGAGCTACAGGGCTCGGGGCTTGTGGCTGTATTGCAGAGAGAAAAGGAAAATACCAGCTGGATTCAGAGCGGCGTTTCAGCCTGTTGCGAATGGCTCTGGAGGCTACGGTGGGAGATGGTGGGTGTGTGGTGGGTTCAGATGGCGACGTGAATGTGTCTCTGTGGGTGCTCAAATTCAGAAATGCAGTGCTTTTGCCTGGGCAGGTGTACACAGAGCAGAGAGGGATGGAATGAGTGTGTTCTCCAACATGGAGTCTGTGGCCCTTTTTGTTAAGGATCTGAAGGATCATAATGCCACAAGTCACCCAGATCATGAAATTCACTCGCCACCATGACAGTTTTTGCTTTTTGCAAGGAAATGTCTCCAGCACGGTGGCTGGTGTGCTCTTCTGGTTTCATTAGAAAGGAGCACTGGTCGTGATTTAACCATCTCTCTCAGAAGATATGGTTTAGGGTTTATGTGGTGGATGGTTTTAAATTGTTTGGCTCTCCCACAAGAAAATAAGATCCACATTCATATTTTCTTATCATTTCTCTGCTTAAGACCAGTCTTGATATGGGAGGGACGTTTTCAGACCCTGGTGAATGACTTTGTTTGCATGACAGCATTCAATGTTTTTGCAATGTGGAATTTTGCTGTTACTAACCTGGAAAATCTTACCTCTTTGTCAGCAATGGAGGAGGTTAAACACAGAAAGGGCACTCAGCATAGACCTGAAAGTTAGGTACAGGTTGCATGTAATTTTAATTTAAATGTATGCCAATAGTGGGTGTAGGAGCACCTTACACGTTATTGTGATGCAGTGATGCAGTGATGTGTGCCTGATTTTCATTTTCTTTTTCTGAATTCTTTTTGAGTTCTTTTTTTTTTTTTAACTCCACAGTAGTATTTCCTATAACACTTCTGGTTATGTAACAAGAAACAGAAAACAAAATGTAACTTTAAAACAGGATTATTTTTTTTCTTGATTTCAGTATGTACAAAACAAATGAAATGGAAAGTGAAAAAATATTTAATGAAGCATTGATGTCTATTTAAAGAGTGTAAATAAGGTGTCATTTTTCTCGTAAGGGGACACAAGGTATTTTGTGAATCAAACTGATTGAAAACCTGTGCTTGCACGTAGGTAATCCAGGCTTGTGTTGTCTTTGACACAGTAAATGATGAAATTAAACTAAAAAATGTAGGTTTATTTCTGAGCTCAAATCTATTTTTGTGAACTTCTGTTTATTTTCTCCCTCCTATGTTACAGGAAGGAATGTTGCTTGTTAATTACATTGTCTGTGACTACGTATCTGTAGAAACCATTAAGAGTGTGCAATGTATCACAATGTTGTAGGCAGTGTATTTTTGTGTGAGATGGTGGATGTGAAGCTTTCTTAAGACCTGAGATGTGCAGGTAATTTTTTGGGATTATTCTGAAGTATTTCAGTACAAAGCACTGTGCTCTGACAGCAAGTTTACTACCTCAGTGGAGAAGGCATACTTGCTAGTTTGGAGGGAGAGTGTGTAATATTTGCCCAAAAGTATGGAAAAGCCATGTAACTCCTGGGTTTTAGCGTTAAAACGTGTGTGCATTGGGAGCAGGGAGGCGGGGACGGGGAAATGGGCATTAGTAAACGAAGGGAAGAAAAATAGAGAGCTCAGATTTCTGGAGGCTGCCAAATCCTGTGTTCCTGCAGAAGTCGAATGCAGAAGCCCTGCTGTCCTCAGCTAACGAGGTGACTTCTTTCGGTGACAGAGTGCCTGGATCCGGGTCTGCCATCTTGCGTCTCTGTGCCACCTACTTAGCTGAGGGCATGCCTTGCTAACAGATGAATCTCAGTCCCTCTTGGGGGTCTGCACTTCTGGTTTTGAATCTTAAGAGAATGCAGACTAATTCTTAGCTGCTCCAGACTGTGTCGGATATTTGGCCAACTGAAGTGTGCGCTTGCGGAGTTTCATTCAGCTCTTGTTTATCCTCACTTGGCAAAGCTGTGGGTGGACAGACACTATGTAGGCCACGATACAGATTTTTCAGACTTCGCTGGTGTGGTTTTGTTTTTACTCTCCTTCAAAGTGTTTTATGAAGGACTCTGTAATCCATACTGTAACCTTGCCTTTCATTATGGGGTCTGGTACTATACGTTTCAAGCCTCACTGGTGCAGAAAGGAGATAAGGGACGAGAGTCCTCAGCATCTTCCAGCTTCTCAACAGTGACAGCCTGAACCTGTCTGTCTAACTCAAGGCACTTCGCTGCTTCACCTTACTAAGAGGTGAGCTCCTAAAGCTCATTCCCATAATCTGTGGAGACACAGTGGCATTTCCATGGAGAATTCAGATTTTTACATGAGCTGAACTGCCTCTTGGAGGTGCCCTTTTTTTTCCGTTGACTGTGCATGGAGACTAGGGTAACTACACTGGTTTACTTGTACCAGTCTAAGTGGCAGAAACTCCAGCAAAGCTGATAGGGTCTTAGTGGAGAAAGCAGATATGGTTGTTCAGTGCGATACCCAGCACGGAGAAGGTGGGATTCTTCTGCTGAAATGCAGCTCTCTGGACTTTATAGTCAGGAAGCAGCACATTTCCAGGGAGCAATTCATCTCTTCTTGAAGTGGAAGTCTACATTTAGTCAGCAGAATCGGATCTGAGAAGTGATGTTTCTGCCAATTGAATATAAAGGTAGCGCAAACATCTAGCATGGATGTAGACAACTGTATTTCAGCAGATGACTCCTGCCTTTTGACCAGATCTTTTAGGCTGCAGTGCAAGTCAAATGGCAAAGATATTTTTTTCAGCTACATTTTAAGCAGAGGTCTTCCCTTCTGGCGATAACCCTTTTGCTCAAAACTGTAGCACAAAAAAATTGAAGAAGGATCCTGTTTTTCTGTGAATCACTGTTTTCTATGAATGTGTTGAAAGCTAGTGTGGAAGATGTAAAGATGGAGGGTGTTGGTTTAAAAACAAACAAATAAAATGTGGACGCTTCTGAAGACCAAATGCAACATGACATTGTGCCTAAATTATTCAGTAATGCTGCTCACAATCATCCAGCGGTTCCTGGATATAGTATAATACAGTATTTTAGAAATTTTCTTGCAGAGATTTTTGAGCATGATGTATTCAGGAAAGGAAGAATCTCTAAATTCTCATTGGGCTGCTCTTTCTCTATTTGGATTGCATATGAAGATAAATAAATGCATTTCTTTTTCCACCTCCCCTGTGGTCCAGTTGTTCAGAGTGCTGAATGGTCTCCATTGTCACAAATATGAGTGATAGTTGAGAGTTTTCTGCGCTTTACAAAATTGGTCTCTGAAGAGACAACTGTTGCAAAATTCTTCCAGAGGCAAAGTTCAACGCCTGTCTGCCCAAGAGTAACTTTTAAGGCATGATTACTTTCTTTGAATTCAATGGGACCAGCCACGTGCACAAAAGTTAATCATGAGCATAAGGAAGCGTTTGCAGGATTTTGAGGGTCTTAGTTATTGTTAACCAAAGCCCTCTTGAGAGTCACTTCTATGCAAAGGCCACTTCCCTAGTAATTACTAGGGGGAGCAGTTTATACTAAACTATTCTCTCTGACTAATACTAGATGATTTGTGTGAGTGCTTAGCATTCATGTTTTTCTTAAACTTTGGTATTAAGTTATTATTACTAAATCTTAGTTTGGGATCATCAGACACCGGAAACCAAGTTCTGTCCTGTTATTCAAAGCTGACATTGATGTAATGGAAATCAGAATTGAACCCAACTTCTGAATGACAGTTTTCCCCCCATACTTGGTCTTCATCAATACAATTAAAGTTACAGTCTTTACTCCATTTGTTGTTTTATCATGCAAGTGACTATTGGGATTCCTTCGAGAGCTGCACACCGTTGTTGATCTTCGTGTTTCTCTGATACAGGTGGAAAAGCAAAGCAGTTCTTCCCTTGTGTGTGAGCGACTCGAGGTTTCCATTTCTCCTGTACTTACTTTTCTCCATCCTCTGTGTCCTGACCATTCTTTCCTTTTCACTTAGCTTCCTATGCCTGAAACAAACAAGCCCTCTCTTGTCACCGGATCCCACTCTGGAAGATCTGGCTACTCAGAGTTAAGGTGTTTAGCAACAGAAGCTTATGCATTTGTGAGGACATGGGAAAGAGAAAGGAATTACTGTACATCTTGGTGTTTGTGCTGGTACTGTAATAGCACAGAAAAAAGTGATCCTTTTGACTGTTCAGAGCAAAAAGTTTATGTCACCAAAAAAAAAAAAAAAAAAGAAGAAATGCAGCAACAGCCTTTAAAGGGCTTTGTGAATGGAAAAGAAACCATTTTCCAAATCTGATTAGCTCAATGGTTACTGATAGTTTCCTGTGTTAGATTTTGATTTTTGATCGCTTTCTCCTGAGACAGTCAGGGATCTGCCTTCCAGATGCTGTGAATCATAGATGGGGTCTGACTTCTGGTTTCAGAGGATCAAATTCAATATGTCGAAAAGGAAGACAACCCACTTCAATGTATGTGAAGTTGCAAACTGAGAATTCCAGAAAGATAGAAAGCTAAGGATAATTCAAAATGTTTGGGAGGAGGTGGGGGGGACAAGGCATATATGCTGTAAAATAACGTTGCAAGCACTCCCTGGAAAAAATACCTTCCTTGGGTGTTGTTGCTGACTTGCCTTCCCAGACATTGTCTCATAAAGACTGTTGAGGAGCTTTTCTGTTCCTATGTGTTTCAGAAAGGTATGTCAGTGTGTGGCCTAGGTATAAGTTTATGAGCCTTGTTTGAAGTAAAATACAAAGGCTAATGGTTGAGCATTTTGCTGAGTTGGTGTTTCCACACAGGAGAGGACTCTTCTGTCCAGCAGTGCAGGACTGCCCAGTACAGCTTGGTCCTGAGCTGCTGCGAACAAGAAGTGAGGTCACTATCTGCATTCTAGGGGAAAAATGCTATCCCAAACTGACGTCATGAGGCCGAGCCATGGGGGAAGGGGTGATATTTTAAGTACTTGACACAGTTGCTTTGGTTGGAAAGTGTGATTTTTGGTGAATTACTGACTTGCCCTATAAATAAATTTATCCAAACATTTTAAAAATGGAGATGACTTTTTAATTATTTGTGGGCACTTAGACATTTCAGGTATGCTGGTCATGTAGCGTGTATGGTAATGCTATAAAAAACGCCTAGTGAGTCAGGAATTGAAATTTCAGCGAAAAGCAGTGGAGAAGTCTCCTGAGTGACTTTTAAAAATGGGACTTTAGTGAAATAACAAGATTTTCCGGGAAAAGCATCTCTTGAAACTTTGTAATAACTATTTGCGACTCTGCTTTGGGCTTTGTGAAGTTGCAGGATAGTTACTGCAATGACGGTGCAGTAGCCCCATTTCCATCTGGCTGTGAGCCCATCCTCCTGGCTGGCCCCAGCCTTCAGAGGGTGATGCTCCAGTGTACCAGCAAGTGTTAACACGAGGGAGCAACTGCTGTTAAATGGAGGTAAGTTGTGCAGTTGGCTGAGTCAACACCTGGTGGTTGCTGTCTCCCTTCCTAAAGAGTCAGTGGGGAGAGAGCGGTTCTGAAATAGATCTTCAGTGGAGACTGACTCCCTGACTGCCCAGGGAGCCCGAGTGGCATCCCAGAGAGGACTAGGACTAGTCTTTGGAGAGCCTGGCCCTCACATGGCCTCAGGTGCTCCCCTAACTTGTAGAGGTGCTGCCTGACCTCTGGAGACCCTGGCTGACAGACAGGAAAGACTTTTGGCTTAGGATGCCTTCTAAAACTCGGAGAAAAAGCTAAACAGGGAGGACAGTCATAAAGGTGAGATGATTATAAAGGAAGTGAAATTGAAACTGTAAAAACTTTGCAGGTTTCCTTTAATTTCTGTTAGAATGAAAATCTGTGTGAATCTCCTGGATGTACTAAACACGTGTTGTATTGTTTCTGTTTGTTTTCCTTAGCCACTCTCCTCTTTCTGTAAGTAAGTAAACAAATAAATGACATTGCTTCCCTATTCCTGGTCAGCCAAGGAATGCACATCTACCCTTACTATGAAATGTATGAGGAGGAGTCCTGATCTCCCTGTTATGGTGACCATGATCACACAGTGTTGGCAGGAGGCTGTGTTCTACTGATGATACCATCTTGCTATGGTTTCTGACCATATCGGAGTCCAGTGCTTCTATATGGAAAGGAGGAGAGTTGCACAAGCCAAGTGACATTAAAATGCAGATATATTTATTTTTTAAAGTCATTGTGTTGTTAATATGCAAAAACAGAGAACTCGAATAATGTGTAACAAAGCACTTGTTTATTAATAAAGTCACTTTGCTTTTTCACCCTGTGGCCTTAAAGTCTTTGTACTATTTGGGCGTAATCCTGTTTTTAAGTTACTAGTGATAATGCAGAAACCTTGGCAACTCATTGAGCAACAGTTGTGGCTTTATGCTGGAGGAGGAGAAGAGGGACGCTGTCGGGGTTTGATGGGCTAGAATACAGTTGGTTTGTGTGTTTATCAGTCAGTCACAGTGTGATGGCTAATAATGTTGACATTTAAGGTGTGCCCACACATTGGGCAATTGAGCTTGAGTTCCTAAGCTTCTTCCTAGTATGTCTGTTAACATGTGGAAGGAGGAGCTGTATTTTGGGTGTCAAGCTGTGTTAAAGCCATCCACACTATGTTTTAGTTGAGTACCGTATCTCAGTTGAGGCGTGGTTGGTAATAGATTGATTCTTACATTGTTTTCAGTTAGTGTTGGGCTCAGACATAATACAGGAAAATGAAAAATGAAAACCAGTACAATATGGATCAGAGGTGGAGGAGTCATACATGACAGCAGTATGAAATGATAATTATAAGAAATGAGATAGGAAACAAAAATAATCCTTGGATTATACTTCGAAAGCACTAATAGATGTTCAGTCTCCAAGGGAGGGCTTACTTAAATTTGAGATGAAGGTAGAAAAATGACAGAGCGAAGATATCAAGGCACCTGGAGAAGGCAACCTCTGCATGAGCATAGGCTACATGTCAGAACACCACTATCTTCAAGAATAGCCCTTTTTCATAATCATTTTTATGCAGTTGTCTTAATCCTTATGTATCTGTTAGGTTATCACAACAAATTAATATCTATGCAAAATATGCAAATTGACTGTTCTGTTGTATTTGGGATCAGGTTAGATTTCTAGACCTTGCCCATGGAAAGTCTGATTTACTTTTCACTTTTTATTCACCTGCCTTATTTTTCCATCGTATTTCCTTTAGCATGGTTGCAGTCAAGATGTGCTTGCGCTGTCTATAGTTATTATTCAGGCTTTGCAGATCTGCTCTGTATATTGTTAATCACTTTCTAATGTTATGTTTTGTAACTAAGGATTGCAGATGAGTAAGATCAGATGGTAGGTCTTTGTTTTAACAGTCCATGCAAGTTCTTCATCTGTCTTTGGGAAAAAAATTACATAAATTACAGGTGGCTTCAGCTTTGTGTGACCTTGCCAGAAATGGGACTAGGAGCACTCACACCTAGAGGCTGTCAAGAAACAATCGAGTAAGTGTCCTTCCTCCTGCTTTTCAGCTGTTTTTTGCTGTCTGCATAAGACAGCATGAGTGCTGCTAGTCTCTTTCAAGGCCAAACCAAAAAAGGGATCACAGAGTCGCATCATGGTTTGTCTGGGCAGTGGCAGCAAACAGTTGAATGTGGCTGCAGGGCATGAAGAGTGTCCTCAGTTGTGTGGAGGGAGCTGTGGATAGTTCTCTCTGCTCTGCCGCTCTTCCTCAGCATAAGGAAGGCCTTGCTTCTTAAGAAACTCAGTATCTTGGAAATGCAGGAAATGTTGCCCAGGGTTTTTGCATTAGTTAACTCAAGGACCTTGCCTCCAGTGTTTTGGGGATGTTGGTGGATTTTTTTGTTTTGTTTTGTTCTGTATGAGAACAAAACGTGTATGTGAAGAACTGCAGCATTTTCTTGCAGTGGAACTTCTGATTCCAGGAGACGGTGCTGTGCCCTATGTAGGGTTTTAAGGCAAATCATGTGGATTGCATTGAGTTCTGGTCATGGTCCCTGAAACAGGCTAATTCTCAAGATCCAGTTACTTTTCTGCAGAAGGTCCTATTTGAACCTTGGTCCTTGTTATACCACTTGTCCTTTGACTTGCATGGCCTGTTAGTTTCAAATTGTATATGCTTACCTTAGCATGAGGAAGCGTGAGAGTACTTAGGGTTTCAGGGCTGTATGCAAGAACCACGTGCTGGGATTTACACAGGGAGCTGAAAGTGCACACGAGGCACAAGCATTTAACTAGATGAAAAGCCTACAGCTGGCACATCAGCAATGGCAGCGTGCGGCTCCACAGATATAAAACTATGCAGGAAGACAGCTGCGACCTAGCCACACACCTTCCTCTGCCATGGCTGGGGGAAGGAGAGACCCACTGCAGTTAGCCTGCATAGGTAGCAAAAAAACTGCAGGTAGTCATCTTTTCCTCTCTACCCTGTGAAATAGACAGCCAGAGTCCTGACTGGTGGTACCTACTACTTGTGGAGAAACTTAAATGTACACCTCTGCTAATGCTGCACATGCAGCCTCGGAAAAGATTTTCATAAGGATGTGAATCTGCTAAATCCAAGGAAGGGGTGGATTAACACTGGGAAGAGATCAACGTAGTTATACATATATATGCTGTATATAATGTTTTTATTGGGTTTTGAAGGGCCAAAAACATCTAGGTAACCCTTTATCTAGGCTTTTGCAGCTGATGACGCAAGTGGCTTCTGGTATGCAACTTCTTACAGGATGCTCTTGAGAGATACCACTCATTCCGTGACTGCAGTGTGGGCTTTGTGTGCTCCCAAGATTTTCCTTGGGAGGAATATGTCTTCTCACCTTCTCCCACTCCCAGGTAAATGGAGAGTAATTAGGAATAGGCTGTGCCTCACTGGTTTTTAAAGGCAGAAGATGTGTGACACTTAACCTTTTTTTTAATCTTTCAAGAATGATAGCAGTCATTTTTGGCTGGGAAACTGCAGAATAAGAACAGCTAATCCTAAAGCATTATATATTTCTAATTTGGGATTATAATAGGCTATGAAGGAAGGAGGAAGAAAAAAAATGTAAAGCTTAACATGAAGGAATATTTAATTTTATTCAGGAAACATTTTGGCAAAAATCCCCTGGATCTGCACAGAACTTACAGATTTAAGATGTCTTTGCACAGCCAGAGGCTGAGATCATGGCTGTCTAACTACAGTTGGATATTTTCATATCTGCCAAGTTTAGCCTTAAATAAATAAATGAAAAAAAGGTCATGCTTCATGCTTTGTTCAAACTCTCGAAATGGTTCTCACTTAATATTCTAGGGGATAGTGACCTCCCTTTGAAGATACTGTCCTCCTGCTCAAAATCCTGCATGGAACCAAGAAAGTAGGTGTTTAAATGAAGCCATGAAATGTCTGAAGGTACTTTCTGGAATCCCTTAAAATGACCCTGGTTCAAGAAATATGCCCTACCTACTGTCAGGAGTGCAGTAAAGTCAATCACTGGAAATCTATTAGTTGTGGGCAATTGAAAGCACGTTACCCAACATTAACCCACAAAAAGGAAAATTAACACAGTTAAGAGTAGTTCTTGCCAGAGAAAGATGAACAAATAGGAGCAGAAGCTGAGTGGGAAGCTTCTAGCAGCAGGAGTGGGGGGGGACTGTAAAGATCATCTGTTCAGACATGCTTTTTTACTTCTCTCCCCACAACTCCCCAGGTATCTCTCTCTCTCATTTTTTTTAAAGACACAGATGCAAATATACCTAATAGCTACTGTGAAATCTGTAATAAGGATCAACTAGCCAGGAGGCAGTTTTCAAGGACCACTGTGATCGAGGGTAATGTTTTTACAATGAGGTCATGTCCAAAAGCAGCCTCATCTGATTGCAAGCTTGTACTTGAGCACTGAATAAGCACCTTGTCTTGCGTGGTCCCTGCTCCAAAGAGCCTGCAATCTAATAAATCTGGCACAAACATACAGGACTGTATTTTAAAAATTGCTCATTTTATGTTTTTTTGGTGTGGGTTTTTTTTTGTTTGTTTGTTTGAAGTCATTGAACTCTTTCTTCTTTATCATCCTCTATTTACTAATCTCTTCTCTGTCCCAAGACTCCAGCAAGCAAGTCTTGTGCTAAGTGTTTTTCTTTACCTCACAGAAATACTACCAAGTCCTGTGAAGATAACCATGAGATTGACAGAAGGGAAGCAGCAAAACAAGGCAGAGAGTGTTCTCTGGTAGGCCTGCAAGGAGAGCAGGAAGGATGGGCAAAGGAATTCTGTCTCCTTGCTCCTATCTTCTCTTTTATTTACAGTTTCCTGATACTATTTCACTTTTCCTCAAAAATGCCCATCTCTGTGATAGTCAGCTGCATCTGTGCTCTGCGATAACAGTGCTGTTCAAATGGCAGGATGGAATGGGGCATGTAGGTGAGAGAAAAATATCCAAAGGCAAACTCACTCAGGCAGGATTTGGCCAGGATGTTTTGCTTCAAGACTTCTAAGCCATAAAAGCTCACAAAAAATGTCTCACCTTGTTGTGCTATGTTCATAGTCATGGCAAACCACGTAGTGTCTTACGTGGGCTTTCCTGACCTTTGATTCAACGACCTCTGTTTCCAAATACATATAGACTGTTCAAGTCTTTGCAGGCTTGTCATGACTCAGCTTGAACGACACCAGTTAGTTTATACAAATTAAACTGAAATAGCTTGTGGTTCATTCTGGTATGGTAAGGTGGTCCTTTGCAGTATGTTACTCTTTGAGGGTGGCTCTTCTTCACTGAGTTTAATATCCCATCTCCTTTTACCAAAACCAAAAGTCAGTACTTTTGAAAGTAATGATATCAGACATATAGAAATTCTTGTTTGATCATCCTTTCTTTTATCAGTATTTTATTCTATTGTTTTAGGATGGTTGGGGTTGTTTGGTTTTTTTGTTGTTGTTTATTTTCTGATGGTTGGTTATTTTCTGATGCCCACTAAATCTAGTGGAAAGGAAACAAAACCCACCTAGTGATCACGGAGAGTGGTTTACTGGTGGTTTTTTGGTTAGGTTTTTTAGGTGGGGTTTGGTGAGGGTTTTTTTGTGTGTTATGCAAGGGAATTTATGAAAGATAATAAGCTTGGGTAAGTGTTACTGAGGAGGAGGAGGATGCTGTGAAGGCTATAGTAGTACAAGGTTATTATAGGTTTTTGTTTGACCAGTGGAGCTTTTTGCTACTGGTTGTGGTGCTGGGTAAAGTGGGGAGGGGTTTCTTCTTCTTCCTTACAATAAAGACACAATAAAGATTTTTATGCAGATTTATTGAGAATGGAAATCCAGGAAAAATTCCAAACAGGGAATGCCGTGACTTTGTTTTACAGCTCCCTTCACCATATTTCTGGTGTTTCATGTTGAATTCTTCCATTTTAGTTTTCTCCTCTAAAATGACCCTTCAAATTCTCTTGCAGGACATGTTTGTGCTTTCCTCCTCTGCAATTGTTTATGCTTAATTTAGAAAACCTAAATAAGTGCTATGATAATGTGTAAGCTAATGATTTTCCTTAACGTTTTTCTTCCATCCTCCAGATGTCTCTAGAGTACGACATGGTACAGAAAGTTCATTTTCAAATGAGTGCTGGGCTGGACTATATAAACTCCATAGCTACTTGGATGTCAGTTGGAGGAAAAATCATGTCAGGTCATCACTGGAAACTGCTGGCACAGCTCTGCTTTTCAGTAACTTTTAGTTCTCTTAGCTTGTCTCATTTTATTAGAAAATAATAAGAGACATTAAGTAACCCCTCATCTACCATATGTCCTTGCATGAAAGGGAATGCCATGCTGGTGCTGTTAGAAGTGCTGTACAGCTATGGTACTGAGGGTTATTAGAGATGGAATATGTCTGGAGCGTGGCATTTATAAAACTCCAAAAGTTGTTACTAAAGTCCTGCATAAGTTTTTAATATTTGTAATGATATGCCTACACAGTATTAATATCAGGTTAGGCTTGTGGGGGCTTTTTTGTGGTTTTTGCTGTTGGGATTGGTTGGTTTGTTTTGGTTTTTCCTGTAAGTAGCTTTTTGTGCCGTAACTGTCAAGTTTTGCCTTACAAGGCTTCCCTTATTTTTATTTAAATGATGGCCAGACATGATGAGTCTTATGCTATCGTGACCAGTCCTTCAGTTGAGGTCAGAAGCTATGAACTTCTTCATCTGTTTCATCAGCTTGGTGAGATTAGTAAGAGCAGAGATTCTCACAATTTGCTGATCACTGAAGAGCACAAAGACAACAAGGCAATGCTGAACGAACCCAAATGTCTCTTTGTGCTGTCTACATGTTGTAGTTGTACCCATCTTTGTTCATTCTGCTTTCTTCTGCTTTTTCATTCCAGTAAAACAACTTATTCTTCCTCATCCTCCTTCTAAATCTACCTCCTCTGCTCAGAACTTGCTTTCTAGAGCATGAATGATCACCATCTTGTCAGATCTGGGACTTGGGAAGGAGTGGGGTTAGAGCCTGAAGAAGGAAAGAGAGATGAGTTTTGGTCTCATCTCCATCTCATTCTGCAGAATGAATTCTGCTATTTTTTATACAGGTTTGTTATATTTGTGCATTTGTATTTTAAAATAACTTTAATTTAGGAGCCTGCTTCTCAGGTAGCAAAAGATGAGAAACACCTACTCCGTAAAAGCTAGCTGAATTATCCAGGTGGAGCAGATGATACTTAGTAAGAGTTCAAGGATACTGAAAGAATAGAGGAAATGGTTGCAAGAATGGAGTATATATATATATTTAGTAATAATAATTTGCTATACTTGCTAAGTCTGAAACCTCTGGAAAAACTGCTTTTGCCCTTTTTTCTCTTACCTTAGAATTCCTCAGCTTAACTATTGATATTGGTTAACTGCAGGCCAGAACTTCTATACCTGACAGAAGAGGTACTTTTATTTGCAGGAATCAGTAGATTTTTTTTCTTCTTCTCTAAGAAGATTATTTCTACCAGCCTACCACAATTGAATTAAAATTGGTAAGTTTAGATATTATATTGATACTTAGCTTTGTTTTCCAAATCTAAAGTATTAAGTGCAATACCTTGAATTTGAGCATAGGTAGGAATAGAATTTTATTTCTGGAGTCAATGTCGTCCTTGCTGACATGGCACAGAATAGGGTGTGTGACATTAAGCCACATCCTTACATAGGGTGTTAAAGTGTTAAAGTTAGAGGTATTGGATTGGCCATTGCAATTGGGATCTGCTTAACTACTCTAGAGCAACAAATGGATGCTGTTTGGGAAAGGGAGATTGGAATGAACATTCATCCACTGTTCTCACCCTCGCTTGAGCTGGTGAGGGGCCTACTATGAATATTCCTGATGTGATGTTTAAGGTGATGGAATTGAATCTGGCATGAGACTCTAGACAACAGATACGGCTATCGCTTTTGAATGTAGTGTGTAATAAATTTTGTAAATGTTTTCTGAACATGTTTTTCTGTAATAAACTTCTACGGTGTTCAAATGTCTTCTGCTGTCTTTTCATGGAAGTTTCACATTTCAAACACCTAAAGCGTGTTATGAGAGTCCTTTCACCACAGGAGGTGAATTATCTGGATTATCTTTATTGTGAGTGGGCTTCTTTACTAGGAGTTGCAAGCAGCGATGTTCTCTGTTTTGACAGTTCTACCTTTACATTCGTCTGGGGATCAAATACTGTTTGAAAGTCTGACTTTTGGGTTTTCCCAAACTTTTTTTCCCCCCCTCATCTGAGGAGGTTTTTTTTACCTCCAATAGTGTTCATTTATCTTATGGTAGCTTGAACAGATGTTTTATATCAAGGTTACTGACTTCTCCCACTTGTTGTCTAAGCGTCAGGCAGTTAGTATAAACAATCCCTTTGCTTTAGAAAATCCTTTGGATTGCCTTGGGGTGTAAGGGAAGGGAGGGATTTTTGCAGGTCAGGATTGTTTGTTGTTAAATAAAAAATCAAGATTGTTTGTTGTTAAATAAAATGGACATTTGAGACATGTCTTCTGTTGTGTTTACTGGAACTAACTCCCAGCACTAGGATCTTTCGGTTATCTATCACCGATTAAAGCACCGAGCAGTGGTTGCTTTAAGAGAAGAGATGGCCTGTATTAATTTTGTTCCCTTCATGTTTTCATATGTATGTAGGAATCAAAGAGGTAAGTTCTCTCAGCAGTTCACGGCAGGACAGCAGTGGAAAAGAGAAGACCAGATGTTTCTCAACTGACGTTCTTTAGGTCTTTCTTATATCCTAGGAAGGACCACAGGCAGCCTGAGAAATGTTACCTGGTGCTTCTTGGCTGGCTCACTGAACACCCAAGTGCTAGGTAGGAGGGCCAGCTTCCATGGTGTTCCAACAAAAAAAAAAAAAGCTGAAAGCGAAGTTTTTAGGAAATTTGGAAAAGGCAAACATTTTCCTTGCTTTTTGCTAACAGTATGGACCACTTGCCTGTAATTTTTAAGTTGAAGCCAAAGAGCACACTCTCTTAGCAGCCTTTACAAATGATCTCTCCACCTGTAGCAATCTGCTCCATTGAAATAGTTCCATTTTGGCCTGTTATGTTGGAAACGTATGCAATTTCCAGTGGGAGCTTCTGGGACACTGCTAGTAATGAAGTGGTAGGACGGGATTTGGGGATTAGCCACGGTGCAGCCATCTTTCATTTGCTGATGGCTTTCTGTGGTGAAGCTCCTCTTGAAGATCTCCTTCCTTCCAGGCTTGTGCAGAATTCAAAATCAATGTTTATTACAAGACCATAATAAAAAAGTCCCAACAAAAGTGGCCCCAACTAGAACATCATGGAATGATATTTCTTTCGTTTGCAAACAGTCCTCACACTTTTTTTTTTTCACTAATAGTTTTAATAGTTCTTGTTCCTTGCACAGGCTTTCTGTCTCGATTTAGTTTCTATTAGGGACAGACACCAGCTACGGTTAGGTGAGAAGTGCTGTGTGGTGTGAAATATGAAAGAAGCTTGAAGTCAAGGAAGAAATCGGATCTCCAGTTTCACCTAGGTCAGGGGGTCATAGGGCAGACAGGCTTTTCTATCCTGGAGTCTGCTTATACCACTGCCTATAGCACTCACTATATGTACTGAAGACAGGCAGTCGCTTCTAGGGGCTTTACTTTCAGCAAAGTCTGATATGCAGAGCAGTCTTACACTTGAGATTTTTGCTTGCCTAAAAGCTCCCTGTTTTGTGGTAATGTCTAAAGGCTGCTTGCTAGTCCTGCTGGAAACGTATGGTTCCCAGACTTTTGATTGATGGTTTCCCCAGTGGGCTGTTTTTCTTTCACTCGTTAATAAAATGACTTAATTGCCTGCAGAGATCCACAACTGTGGCTCCAGTTCCCAAAAGAAGGAGGTGGACACCTTTCCCAGATCTTCTTGGGACTCTATAATCTTTGCTGTAAGTCACAGCCCTGGTAGGTGCCATTATCCCAAGTGTTGTACAAACAGAAGTCACATAACAGTTCCTTCTTCAAAGAGTTTGCAGATCAAAACAAGCCCCCTGATAATAAAGTGAATATTTAGGTAAAGCTAGATTCTGTATATATCTAAGCATTTCTTAAAGTGCACACCAACTTAATCATCTTGAGAAGAAAGCAACAAAATGCCCACTATGAGTCGGTTCCTTTTTAGGAGTGGATGTGGGTTTGGACCACTCTGTGCTAAGAAGAAACTCTGTGATTTAATCCTGAATTTGGAGACTTTTCAGTATTTGAGATGCTGATGTTTCTGTTCTGGTTCCAACTCCAGGTAGGAATATGTACCAGTTCTTCAGGACTGGCATAATTCCCATGTGAGAGTATCACCACCAGTGATACTGAGGGATCTCTGTGGTTCAAAGGGTAGATGTGGACTTCTGTTTTGCATCTGGGGAGAGAAAGAGAAGTGGTTTAAAGTGACATTTAAGTGGGAGAGGTCTTTCATAGATTTGAAACACCTTTGTGAGTAATAGCAACCTTCTGCACTGGTTGGAGGGGTACTGTAACATTCCCTGAAATGCCAAAGGTACTTAAGCCTTGCTTTTGATCCTGCTCCTTCAAAGTCCAGCATTCTGCCTTCAGCAGACTTTTGAGATCTCTATAAACAAACTGGTCTTTTCTTTTTTTCTTCTGTGTTTTGCCCAGCATATCTTTTACACACTGGAACCAAAGCTTTTGGGTCTCTTTTAGACCCCTTGGTTCTGAGGCTGCATTTTGAGGGGTTTGCCCCAAACATTAAATTTGTCCCTTCTTCCTTTTTTACCTGTGAAATGAAAGCATAGTCAGTTGAGGTTTTGAAGTGTAGGTCTCAGTCTTTTCTTCCCATGATACTAGATTTTTTTTAAAAAAGATTCTTTCTTTGTGCCCATTTCCCAAACACTCATCAATTAAAGAATAGTGAAGTCTGAAGTTATTAACAAAGAGGGAAACCTGTGGTGCCCACTAATCTCAGCAGCTAGTTTGTGGTATGCTGCACATTGCAAAACATCTCTTGGCCCTGGCTGTGCTGCATACAACATTTGACTGCGTGAGGCCTAACTGCTGGAAAAAGCAGCAATATAGATCCTCCTTCTACGGGGCATATGGCAGTGAAAGAAGATGGGGTGGAAATCAAATTAATATTAGGTAGGGAGTGGCAAAAATAATGGTCTATTTGTGAGGAGTGTATTGCTCAAAAGGGGCGTCTGGGGCTGAGATGGGGTATATTTGGCTGAGTTGGGTTGGGAGATTAAATAGTGACAGATGGTTCATGTGGTTTTCTAATGGAGGAGAAGGTATGAAGCATGTCTGTGTTCGTGTGAGAGAGCGCCAGAGCTTGGAGGATTGATTACGTGCGAGAAGGTTAACATGTGAGCGCAGTGTTTGTGTGCAAGCACGCAGAGGCAGGAGTGTTTGTGTCAGAGGATGTGTGTGAGAGAGGACTTGTCTAGCTGGGGTTTGTGCGTACACAAGGTGCGTTCTCGATGTTGTAGTAAGAGAGGACCTGAACGTATTTGTGTAGGCTGGTAAGTTTTGTTGTGACTTTTTTTTTTTTTAAAGCTGATGTAACTTGCTTCACTGTAAACCAATAAATGCTGCAAAGATGTATTTCCCTGCTGAAATGTTCTTTCCTGCAAATATTATAAGTTCTTGAAACCTCATTATTTTTAATAAAGCATTCTGTCATAGGACATAAAAATTTCTCTTCTGATATTTTGAAGTATGATGAAGCCAAGTTTTGCAGTACATACCTAAGTCATAACATATAGAAGGCCCTTAATTTGTGGACCATTACAACATACTTGGGGTCATGTTATGGCCAAAGACTGTGACTTAATTTACCCAAAAAGTATTGTAATCACATTGAAATGCACTTCCTGAACTCTCTTACTGTTTTTTATGGTCTGATTTTTTTTTTATTTTTTACAATAAGAAAACAGTCAAGAGTGCATTTATTGGGCATGATGGGTAAGAATCTGATATTCCTGACAACCTTTCAGGAAATTTTGGTTCTATGCAAAATTTTCCAGTCATGTTATAGCCTTGCATAGTAGTATTTTATTTAGCCAGGTTACTTAATGAATAAATAAAAATCAAGATTTGGCCAATACTGCTGTGGCTTAAAAATCATTGTTGAGAGTGATCAGGATTGTACCAAAGCTTTACAACAGCCTCACATCTGTGCTGTTCAATCACAATACTTTAGAAGAGCAAAAGCTAATATATCAAATTTGGACAAACTGAGAGTATGTCTTAGCAAAATCAGTTTGATGTTATTCTATTTTACTATAGTCTTTCCTGTGTGTATTAATCATCCTTTTCAGACCTGCAGTGTTCTTTCTCCTCATTCATGGTGAGCGTATTGAACTCATTCTGTGAAATCTTCTGTGTAGTCTCTAAGTTCTTCTAGGTATAACACAACCTGTCCTTTGGAAATTGTTGTTTTTTCCTGTGGTTTGGGGGTTTTTGTTGTTGTTGTTTTTTCTTATTATAGGGCAGCCTTTGATTAATTTGTTCCTCCACAATCTGAGCCCACCACAACAAATGAGAAATCTATGAAAAATTAAAAACTCCATCCTAGTAGTAAGAGTGTAGTTGCAGACATTAGTCTAGGAGCAGTTGGTTGGGAATAGGAAACTGAACATTTTTTAAGGATGGCCTCACTTTGGCTCTCAGCTTACTGAACACATTGTAAACTTTTTTATTCTAATATATATAAAAATAGCATGCCAAGAACAGCCTGAGAGAGAGGTGTTGAGCATGAAGTTAGGGTATTCTTTTTTTAACTTGTTAGATAGTCTGACACATTAGGGTAACGTGTTCTGCCACAGTCATACTGCTCCCCCATCAGCTTTATCCTCCTACTAAGGAGGGAAAACCATTCAGCAGGAAACTGCCAAGCTGGGGTTGGGTGCTATGGAGAAGTGTGTAACTTCCACTCTCTGCTCCAGGACTGCCCTTGCATGCTGCCAGGAGCAGTCACATACTGAAAAAATTGTATTGTAGTTGGGAGGTAGGAGGAAAGGGACGAAAGAGTTGATGCTGGACAGCCGATGTAACCCTGCAGTCTCAAGTGGTCTTAGATGGTCCCAAAGAACATGCGAGAGGTTCTTATGTGGGGAAATGTAATTAGAATTAGCTCCTGACACCTGTCATAGGGCACTGATTTGTACTCTGGAACAGAATGATTGCCCCTGTCTGGTTCGAGTAAATATCCTCATTGTTCATGTTTAGTAATTTTGATTGATACTAAACTCTTGATGACCTCAGCGCAACTGCATGGGGAATGAGCTTGTCAAGGTGGCTTGCGTTGGTGGGGGAGGGGAGAGGGAATTGCAAAACAGAAAAGGTTTGTTGAATAAACAGTATGTTTGGTGCTATCACATGACAGTTATTTCCTCAAGATGTTTCTGCCCTAAAAATTACATCTTTACTAAAACATTTCTGCCCTTTGTTCTGTGCTATCACATCATTTGCAATGGGAGCAAAATAGATTACGTATGAGTGCTTGGTATTGCCTGTTTGTTGAGGCATTGAGCATTTATTGTGAGGTTATGTTACAGGTCTACCACGGGGCCCCCGTGAAGCTTCTGTCTCCAGAGTCCTATTTCAAAAGTGGGTGGAAGACATGCTACTGTCTTTCTTCTCTGCTCTTCCCCTAACCATTACTTTCTCACTCTCCCTCTGATGACGTTCTTATCTTCATGTCGACAGAAGTATAGCATTGGCAGAAGGTGCAGGTGATCAGAGTTGGCCATTGTAAAGTGGGTGCAGGTGTTTTGGTTGCGGTCCTAAACACAACCTGATTTTAGAAGTGCTATCTGCTGTGTGTTGCAAGTCACCACAGAAGGTAATCCCACAGGCACAAAAAGCATTCATATATTAGTTGGAAGCATGTGAATTCAATAGCAATTACAGTGGCACAATGTCTGTTTCAGTTGATGGAAGACTGAAAGGGGTGCTGAGACTATAAATGGTTTCAAAGTGATTTTGATCTTGCTTTTTTAGCTAGGAAGCGAGAAGATTCTTGTTTATTGCTCTCAAAGCTGACTTGCTATTAGCTATCTCTCTGATAGCAACTGGCTTCTTCCTGCCTCCCTAGACTCAAAAATCCAATCTCCGAAATGCAATGGAAGTGAGTATTTTTTTTTTCCTTTGGTGGGTGCTGCAGCTCATCTGTGAAGGTGTAGTGGGTTTTTTAATGTATATAATTAATTTAATGGAGAACAGTTGACTTCTTCAGTGGGCTTTGAATCAGACCTTGCTTTCTTGTTTTAAAAAAAATTGGGAATGTGTATTGCAGAAACTATTATTTAAGTGTTGAAGGTTGGGAGCAGCTGAAACGTGCACTACAATTTTTGCCAATTGTCTTGAAAAAGTCCTGGAATATCTAATGAAATATTGAGCTGTTCCACTGTACACATCCCGTTCCTTTTACAGCTTGTGTATAAAAACTTCAGGACTATTTCATAGAGTTTATGGAATTTATATGATTATACACATACAATTGCTACAAGGTTTCTTTAGGGTTTTGGAATGCACTAGTGTCTGTTGTTACAAAAAGCTGCTTTGTCAGGTGGTGCCTGGGAAACCTAGGGCTACTTATTGCCTGAGCTACTTGCCTGGCTTGTTACATGTTCAAACCTAGGCTTCAGCTCAGCCTGAAAGCTCATCTGAAACCCACTGACTGAGCTGAGCAACCTCAGGCTTGCTTGTGTTTAAAAATCTTATCTCAATACCAAATTTATACCCAGGATTTTTGGCATGATTCAGCGCCCAAGCTTTAAAGCAATTGAGAGCCCATGTTAACCTGGCACCATGATGTTTCCATATATCTGTGTGCATTTGTAGCATGTATTTGTCATATACTGCAAGCCCTCTTAGAACATGAAAGGTGTCAAAGAGCTGTTTTCATTTTACTCTTTCTGTGTAAAGTTACTTTGACCCTTAATTGCTAAATTACTCTGTGTGCATTCACTGTATTGGAAAGTAAAGCATAACTGATAGGGCTAAACTTTTCCTGTCTTCTTTCTCTCTTCCCCCCCCCAGTTCATTGTGTCATCACTATGTTGTTCTGTACCTTCTTGTTGTTTCTTTCCTCTGGCTTACAGTCTTTCTGACTGTGTTTACCTACTATGCTGTGATTAGCGCACGTGGCGTGGGAGAGTTAAGTGATACCTCGTTTGAGTGATGTTTATAGTGTTTTCTGCTAGAAGATTGATGCCTTGTAGGTGTCTGACTTGTCTCCCTTCTCCCATTAGAAAGTATGCAGATTTCTATTGTCTTAAGTTTTTAAGAGTGAATTTTTAAAACCTAAAGGTTTTATCCCAGTTACTCTGGGATTCTCTGCTATAGCATTGTGCCCCTTTGTGTCTCTGAAGATATGCTAAAGTTCTGGTGTAGATCTGAATTTCTGCAAAGTTTGTGTGGGAGAGCAGGGACTTGGTCTGAAAATCACCAGAGCTGTTACTAAATGGTTCTGTTTCCATCTTACTCTCTTGAGTCTGTGCCTTCCAGGTGCTTTCAGTATTTTATTATTTATATGTCAGTAGTGCTTAAAAGCTGCGGTCATGAATGTCGATGCGCAGTTGGACTTTGTGCACATTGGTTTTGACAATCTGGTGGCTCTTTTTCTCCTTTTCTCTATAAATCCTTATTTAAAAACATTTAAGAAGAAAATGGGAGTTCTCTTGACTCAAAGTGGGGTTTTTTTACACTCTGAAATGCCTTCCCAGATTGCAGCTGGTCTTTCTGTCTGAGTGTTTTTGATAAATGGTGGTTGTATTTATTTAGCTATTGCTCAGTAGTGTTACCTGGTTTTCATATGTCTGATAAATGAGGTTCTCCATCACTTTTATGTTCCAAAGCTTGATAAAACAAATGTTTTCACTTTCAAATCGCACCAATTCTTTTTGACACGATCAGGACTAGTAAAATTTTCTGAAGTAAACCAATGATGACTCTGATTTCAAGTTATATCACAAACTTGTTCCCACTGGAGAGCAGGTACTGGGATCTTGCTAATGTTTAGCCATTAGAAGTTACAAGGAGGTCCTGTGAGATTATGATGGAGAAAGCTTTGAATAGCTAAGCTAGAAAAATGCGGTTTCATATACCCCTCCTCTCCTTCTCTTCTTTTTTTTCACAATTATGGCTAACTGATTTTTATTTCTTTTTTCTCCTTGTGGGTATCAGGGAATTTTAATAGAAAACATAGTACATGATGATTTTAACTGTAGTTACAATGAATCAATTAGAGCTTTCGAAACTTCAGTCATGCAAAATAGGATGGCATTTCAGGGTAAGACACAAAATATAATAAAGCATGAGAGCTGTCAGCACAAAGTACTAGAAATGATACACATAAATAAATATTTTCCCAGAACGTGGGATTAAAACTGACTGCCTGAATGTCCTTGAGCATATCCGTAAGACTACAACTCATTCAAAATTCAAAGAGCCTGCCCCTGCAGTTTTTGATCTGGCCTTGTTATAGGAAAAGCATGGGCAAATTTCTTTTAAAACCAGACGTGTTACGCATGTTCTTGTATAGGAAACAATATTTCATAGTTCCCAGATCAAAAGAAAAACAAGATCTGACAGTATTTGGTATGTGTCAATATAGAAATCTTAATGCTCTAAAATAAACCCCAGACGCTGAAATCTTTTTGTTCATACTGAGTAATTTCCTGTTTTACAATTAGCCAACAGAACACCTCTGGAGTGAAGACTGGTACTTACTGAGAATAAACATGTGTGCATTGGTCTCTTAATTGTAAAAGAACAAAGTTTTCGTATTGGTGTAGCTGAAATGTACAAGTTCCAATGGTGGCTCTGAAATAGCAGTCAAATGTAAAATCGTGGGTTTGGTGGTTTTCTCATAGACTTCCCTAGGATCGGCTTTGCTCCTTAATCAGTGTAGGCTGTTTTTGAACCTAATAAAAGTTAAGTTTTGATTCAGATTATCATTGTCCCAGAAAATTACAACTAAAATATACTTTGGACGTAGTCTTTTTTTAATGATGCCCAAGTCACAACAAGGCAGGAGCCTTGGGTCCTTTGGGTATGTTCCACTACTGTGGCAGGGAAGTAGTTACAGAGAAAGGCTGGCTTCTAAACTACCAAATAGGTTGCCTTGAGAGGTAATGCTTGGCTTAGGATCATTTGTCACGTGGAAACGTCAGTTTGTCAGTTGTCTCTGTGTCCTTCCACGCCATGCTTCTCTTGCTCGAGAATGTATGGAATGATTTTCCAGCAGGCAGGGCTGGTAGGAGGACCTGTAAGAGTTTCATGTACTTTGTCAGCTGCATGGTGAAACCAGGATTACCTTTTCAGAATGTATTTGCTCACATCCTGGCAGGGCCAACAAAGCCCATCTTTGTTTCTGCTGCCAAACAAAGCATGTGCAGCAGAAATTACTTGCTGCTTCTGTTCTTCCCATCCCCTCCAACCGTAGTTTTCTGTGGTTGTGCTCTAATTTTGGGTCATTCTTTGCAGCCAGGGAACTTCCTCTCCTCTATGCGATGAACCAAACAGCTGGATGCTGGCTATCTAGTTAACAAAAGGGAAGCTGGCTCTGGGAGAATCTCTCAAACATGGAGAGGGGGACTTTTTAGTATATGCAGGAAAAAAATGCCGTTACCCTTAGGAAAAAGTTACGCTGACTTACAGATGTGTAACCAATACAGTTCTATAGGCATTATTTAACAACATTAATTGTTTAGTAGAAAATACTATTCTTTTTACAGCTTTTCTTTTAAATCAATCTAATAGGTTTAAGAGTGAGAATAATATTCTGTAGAAGCTTTTAGCACATGGGTCTTCCCCATAAGCATTGTCACAGTTCCTTCAAAAGATCCTTGAACCTTTCCGTGATAAATACCTTCTCTTTCCCTCTGGGTTTATTCTGGCAAAGCTGAAGTCCATTTAACTTTTTACTTTTTTAATAAGGTTAATAGCTAATTCAGAAGTGCTGGCAGGCTGTCAGATGGGGAGCAAATGATGGTTTTTTGAGCCCTGCAGTAAGCTCTTTGGAAAAGAGGAGCGCTGGACAAAGCTGAACGAGGGTCTTGCAGAGCCTCACTGCAGTTACCTGTCTGAATAAAACTGACTTGTGAACAGGTTTAAAGTTTGACTCCTCTTAACTCTGTCACCTTGATCATTAATTCCAAGCTGAATTTTCACTCTATGTAGCAAAACATGCATGTATGCATGCTGTTGGCTTTTGGCTAGGATTTTTCCCATAAGCCTTTATTGGGTGCATTTTGTTAAATAAGCATCTTGTTTTGCTGTGGTAGATCTGAAAAGAAGGGTGCACTGAGGTAATTTATCCTGCAAAGGACTAATTCATGTTTTTATTATGCTGTATGAAGCAGGTTTTTTATGTTGGGGGTAAAAATTAAATATCAATTGTAAGTTGGAGCATGTAGGCACATCCATTGATGGGGAAGCCATATATGAATTGAAATCTTTGGGATGCTAATGTGAAAGACACTATTGGTAATGTATCACTTTTGACAAATGCTTCACCCTGCATATAGGTGTCCCTCTGTTTTCATTTTTTGGCTTCTATAGGATGTAGACTTGCTTTTGTAAATTCAAGAATGACTTTTTATTGAGAATTTTGATGCAAAGTAAATATGCACTTGAAAGGTTTGTATCTCTAAGGTTTTTTTTGAAACTCATCATAAAGTATAGCATGTATTAAACTTCCTTTTAGTTAATGAAAGTTCTTATTATGGTGCCTGTGTTCTCAAATACCTGGTAGTCAAAATCTTGTTATAGAATATGAATGTGTACTGTGGCTACAGGTACTCCCCATGTATCAAAAGTGCATTATTGTCTTTTGAGAATGAATTCTGCACTACATACAGTAATGTTTCTTATGCTTAGATTGCATTTCTCTATGCTATCGAGTGCTTATTGGTGGGTCTGATAACTGCTACAAACTGTTATATCCTCTTTATATACCAGACTGCAGTGTCCCAATTCTTACAGCAATCATGCAGGTATCTTTCAAAACTTACCTCCAAAAGTTGACTATTTCTTGCTGTGTGAGGTTACTACAGGATGTCTAACTGCATTTGCTCATCTCCTCTTCCCCTTCTCCTCTTGTGCTGAGAGACCCAACTGAGGCTGGAGTATAGTGCGGTCTTGTAGAAGTCAAAAGGTCTAGAGGAATTAATTGTCTGTTGAAATGGGACATTGGTTTGGGTGTACAAAAATGTTAATTAGACAGTCAGCTTTTGCTTTTTTCCAAAACCAAGAATATTTGTTTATCTTGTATCTCTGTACCTCACTCTGAGGAAATGTTTGCCTCACTGTTGCAGAACCTGACTTGTTTTTACTGCCCTCATAAGGGTTGAGTATCAAAAAGGAAAATATAACTGTTGATTATGTATGTAAGTTTGTCTCAATTAAAGAGCTTTACTCAAGAAGGCTTTTTTGGGGTAAAAGTTCAGGGTCAGTACAGAGCCTAGATAGAAATATAGAGCCTTTACATCAGATTCACCATATTGGCTGGCTAAAGACAATTATTTTGATGTCGTCTTTGGAAAGCTAGAGCCCCATATGCTCATCCAGGTTTCCATCGCCAACTCCAAAGGAAGGGCAGGGCGAACAAGGGAATTTTGACAACCTGCTCTCTGCCATGTGTGCTAATGGAGTCTGCTGATGAAGGTGTGAGCTAGCCTCCTCTCTCAGCTGACTCCAATTTATCCAGAAAATTGTTCCCTAGATGTGAACACTTAACAGTACTGTAAACGCGACTGTAGACTGAAGGCATCCAAATAAGTTTTCGAGTCTTAACCAAGAAGTAAGGCTGGGTTTTATGTTTCACTGTGGTGAGTTGAATGCCCAAGTTACTTTTTCAATACATAAGTGCATTTTAAAGGTTTCAGTGTTTTTTCGGAAGCTTTGTCATTTCAAACTGCTCTATGTAAACCCAAAGACGTTTATCAAGTGTATCTATTAAAAGTAAAAACCCTCTAGAAGGAAAACCAAAGAAATTACAAGCTAAAGTAAATAATAATATGAATGTTGACCTCAGTAAGTGTGTTACATTCCGCTATATGCTATTTGACCCTTCCTTCCTTTGCAACAAAACTCTTTAACAATTTAAATAAATAGTTCCTGTTTTATTTTTGTGATGAAATTCACATGGATAGGGTCCAGGGCTCTAATGCAGTCGTGTTGCAGAGCATGAGAGCTGGTAAAGAGAAGAGGAAAAATATCAGTAAACTTAAGTTGGCTTTTTAAATTACTTTAATACTTTAAATTATGCTTTAGTTTTTCAGATGAAAGAAAATAGAACTTTTCTGCTGATGTGTAAGGCTGAAAAAAGACTTGAAAATTTCAGACAGCTCTAAACCATGTTTTTAAAGTGTTTACAGTCCATAAAATTACAGATTAATTTTTTTTTTCTGGATGACCTGAATATTTAAACTCTTTTCTCCTTTATCCACTATGTCCGTAATGTATAAGGCTGTCAGAAGTATCCTCATACTAGGGCAAAACATTGTATCAGCTTCTAATTAGCCAGCTGTCTTTAAAGACAAAGCTGCTACATATCATAATCTGTATAACCAATCATAAAACTGTAGCCACTGCATTATGAAGGGAAATGATCATACAGCAAGAAACTATCAAGTTAACTGTGTAGGTCAAATTCTAAGTTATTCTCATTTTAAAATTTTAGATGTTACACGAGAGTCCTGTCCACTTCCTCCCACAATTAAGAAATTGTCTATTAAGAAAGTGATTATGCCCTAAAAGCATACTGTGTAAAAAAGGCAAGTTCTTTATCATCTGGGGGCACAAGTCAGTAATGGTGATTCTCATCTCTTCTGTTTTACAGATGTCTCACTTTAAGACATCTAGTCGTTCCCGGTCAGCTTAGGTTGCCTTTGTATTCAGTGCAGAATATATTCAGTGAGACACAGGCACCACCAGATGGTGATTCATCTAATCTATTTTAGACACCTATTTTAAGAAAAGATGAATCACCCAGTGAAGGGGCCTTTCTCATAGAATCATAGAAAAATTTAGACTACCAGGGCCCTCTCAAAGTCACTGGTCCAACCTCTTGCTCAAATCTGGGCTAACTTCCAAGTTAGATCAGATTGCTCAGGGCCTATCCAGTTGAGTTTTGAAAACGTCCAAGGATGGAGAGTTTGCAGTCTCTCTGGGCACCTTTTTCAGTGTGGAACTACTCGTACTTTGATTCATTTTTTCCTTTCGTCTGATCAGAATTTTCTGCATCACAATTTGTGACTATTGTCCTTTTGCTGTGCACCCTAGAGAAGACTCTTGTGCTGCCTTCTCTACAGCCCACCTTTAGCTAGTTGAATTCGGCAATTGGCTCTTAGGTTAGCTTGAAAGAGAGAAAGCTAACCCAGTTCTTTTAGCTTCTCCCTGTATATCTCCTAGTACCTCCAGATTCTTAACTGACACTCTTAGTCCTTTGACACTGCTGCTCTACTTTCTCCAGTGTGCGAACACCCTGTTTTATTGAAGTCCTTTTGCAAAGCTGCTAACCAGTCTAACCCGTTGGTCCCCAACTTGTACTGGGTTTTTTTTGGTTTTTTTTTTTCTCTCTGCTGAGTATAAAGGAAGCTTATGGTGACTAGACTTAATGCTAAAGTTAGGTCACATAAATACCACCCTAAAAGCTGATTTCTATGACTAGATTAAATGTTTAATTTGGATACTGCTATACTTCTAATCTTAAGCCTCAGAATCCTGCCTGCTTATTAAATGCTCAGAGTTTGGATGTACCAGATGGATATGTTCTCAATAATGTATCCACAGGGGTCTGTCCTGGGACCTGTCAATCAACGTCTTTGACAGTGACCTGGAGGAGGTGATGGAGGGCTTGCGCTTAGTTTGCAGATGACACTGAACTGGAGGGGACACTGAAGGACAGAGCTACCATTGAGGTACCTAGACAGGCTGGAGGGACGGGTCAACAGGAAATTCATAAAATGCAGCAAGGACAAATGCCAAGTCCTGCACCTGGGAAGAAACCCTGCCTTGGAACAGTACAGGCCAGGGAACTGCTCTGCAGAAAAGAACCTGGTTGTCCTAGCAGTGAAGGAGGTGGTCAACAGCATCCGGGTCTGTAATTAACAGCAGTATGTCAGGAAGGTAGAAGGATGTGATTACCCCCCTCTACTCAGCAATTGTTAGCCTGCCCCTGGACTACTGTGTCCAGTTTTGGATCCCCAAATACAAGAAAGATGTTGCTAAATTGTAGTGAGTTTAGAGGAGGGCCACCAAGATGGCTGGAGCACTTGACTGGTGAGGAGAAGTTGAAGGACTTGGGCGTGTTCAGCCTGCAGAAGAGGTGACTTCAGGTGGACCTAAAGGCAGCCCCCCAGTTTCTAGAGGAGGTTATTGAAAAGGTGGAGCCAGGCTCTCTACAGTAGTGCATAGCTGAAGAACAAGAGACAATGGCTGTAATTTGAAACGAGAGGTTTATATTGGCTACGAGGAAAAGCTTTTTCACTCTGAGGACAGTGAGGCAGGTTTCCCAGAGAGCTTGTTCAGCTTCCATCCTCGGAGGTTTTTAAAACCCAACTGAGGAATCTGGTCTGATCTTAGCTGACCCTGCTTTGAGCAAAAGATTGGACTAGAGACTTCCAGAGATCCCTCTGGCCTGAATTATTCTATGACCTTATGAATTTCATGTAGCACCTTGATCTCGTCTTTTAAAAGTAATTTTGTTTGTTCCCTTTGGGGAGAGAAGGTAGATGCAGGGATTGTATTTTCTTGTTTGAAATATTTCTGTGAATTGGTGAAAATATGACATTTAGGCATGTCTCATTCCATATATTTCCTTATATTTCAACTGCTATATTCCTTTCTTCTATACAGCAATAAGGCCTTTAAAAAAAGTCTCTTTAGATAACAGTAGTTACTACAGGAACCTTCTGATGAACTGGTTAAGATGCTATCCATACATTTACTAGATATTGATAGAAATACTGCTTTTCAGCCTTATGAGTTTGTCCTTCATGCAGTCCAAAAAATACCTAAGAGTATGGTATTTCTCCATTCTGTGCTTTCCTTTAAAAATAAAAACCACTGGGCTAAATTCAGCTCTGCAGTTACTCTGATCTCATTCGTATCTCTGCAATCTTGTTGATTCAGCTTAGTGGGGTATAAAGAGAGAAGCAGTTGAATAGGTTCTATAGACATTAATGGCTAAGGGTAGCAAGTTGTTTCTAGAGCTAGGCTTTAAATACTTGAATGTGGAATTTGATAAATACCATGCTTTAAAATGAAGGTCCAGATGAATGTATTTCTGTGCTCAGTCTTGTCCTAAAGAGGGAACCTTGATGTCTATGGATTTTCATTGCAAAACCATCCAGCATCTCGTACTCAAAGTTGGGCTAGAACAAGTGGTAAGGAGGCATAAAAGGGCTGTTTCTTCTCTGTTAAGTAATCTGTATCTTTTACCTTGCTCAATGTATCTGGGAACCTGTCTTAAAGGGCTAAAGTCAGCCCCAGAAAGAATGTTTTGCACCAGTCACTGCCTGGGGCTCTTGTCAGACCTTGCTAAGCCATAACAGTGTTAAAAGGATGCTCATGATCCAGGCAACACATTTCAGGAGGAGGAGACAGTTTCTTTACTTCGGTTCTCTTTGGTCTCAGCTGGTTAGTATGGGATGTGATTGACTCTTTTCAAACTGGCTAGAAATTGGAGGATCTCTCGCCTTCCCCAAAACTGTGCATTTCATCCAAGGCGACTCAGCTTTCTGAGGCTGTAAGGCAAGCTGGCTGAAAATCTCCTTTCTGCAAAATAGTACCGGTATGCCCGCTCGCTTGCTGGTGTGTGTAAAGACAGCCTGCCTGCCTTAGTGGTATCTGTATTGTTTGTGCCCCGCAAAGCTATATTTTTGTCATCTTCAGAACAGTGTCAACACAGTCACGTCTAGTCTATAATCAGGTATGTTAATGAGCCTTCTAATTGCTCAGACTGAGGATGTGTCCTGCTGTGGCTCCTTACATGCCTGCATTCCTGAGTTTGTTTCCCTGGGGAACCAAGGTTGGGGGTGGGCTGGGATGCATGCCCAGGTCTCATCCTGAGATAGGCATCAGGACTCATCCGAGCCGTATGCTTGCCTTGAGAAATTACCTTGTAGGTGAGGTTTAGCTGAAGTTAACTTTTGGAGGGCAGTTATGCTAGCATGTTGCTGCCCAATGGGAGAATAAATGGCTTCACTAGAATGTATAGAAAACTTATTTTGGGGTATGTTAGTTATAGCAGGAAATACCTTTGCTTGAAGAGCAGATGGTTCACTGGGGTTTTGAGCAGGGAAAAATGATTGTTGCTGGACCCGAGGACAGTATGCCAGTATCTCATGGGGACTGCTCTCTCCTGGCAGTGTAAGAGAATGATTTTACCATATTCAAAAAATTCCCATTCACGTAACACAAAATAGCTTTTCTAGCTGGTGGCTTTGCCTTTTTCCACCTATATTAAGTAAAAGTACTGGAACTGCCCTGCAAGGCCTTAGGTGACACTCTGCCTTCCTGATGCAGGACCTCCTGTGCTGTAAGAGCGTGTTGGGTGTGGACTCTTTCTGTGTGTTTGTCAGGTTTCCACGTAGGCACACTTGTTCTGTGCCATCTTACATGAGTAACCCATATGTTTTGAAATTCCTCCGACATAGTTTCTACATGCTGACTGTGGTTCACAGCACGCTGTACCTGAGTTTGTGCCTGGTGAATGTAGCCTAGCTGTCATGGCTCACGCTAACTGGTGCCGTCTGGCAAGGTCCTGTCTATCACATAGGACATATTTTATGTGCTGGGCTCTTTTGTCTTACTAGTTTGCCAAAAGCTCTTTGAGGTAGGAGTTTCATCTGTTGTTTGGTGTTTGCATAGCATCTAACAAAAAAAGATTCAAACCCATGAGCAAAATGTGCAGGTGCTTTTGTGGTGCACATGTGAAATGCTAAAATGCTTGCTTTGCCTAATTTGAAGGGATTTTCTTGAGTCAAGTTTACAGAAGCCCTCTATGTTAAAAGATACGAATTGATTGAAGTTGGATGATGATCACAGGCTGTTTCTACATATATCCTTTCTAGATATATGTAGTTACTTTTGCTTTCCTGGTAAGTTAAGCCTACAATAGGGAAGGTTGCATAATTTCATTAAAATGGGGTGTTTCCCTCCTTCAAGAGGCAGATTATTGATTATACTTAACTATCATTCTGATAGCTAAGTCACGTTAAGATCTGTTTAATGGAAAGACTTTAATACCTTTTATTGCAATGGAGCCATAAACATATATATAGAAAGTACAATAGTAAAAAACCCCAAACAAACAAAACCCACAAAAAACGCCAAACCCCTCTCCTAAAACCCCAAACCAACAAATTATTTTTGCCTTAAAATAGATTTAATCAACATCTAACTTATGAAAATACAGTATCAATATGTAGTCTTGGTTTGGTTTTTTTCTGAGAACATATAAAGTAAATTCTTCAGTGAGTCTGAATTTGTTTGAAAGTAATATTCTTTTAAAGAATTATAAAAAATAATTTAGTTTGTTTAACCTGAATTATTTTTTAACAGTAAGAGAATTTTTCTGGCAATTGATAAATTTCACTGGTGCTTTGTACACAGACTATACCCAAGGCTTTAAACCAGTTGGCATATGTAGGTAGCCATATCTGTGCTGCTCTGAAACTGCAATCAAATTCTTCAAACATCTGTTTTGATTAAAAACCAAAACACTTTTGAGGTATCTTCATGATGAAGAAAAACATAAAAGATGTGAGGTGAATGTAACCGGTGCAGTGAGGGGTCACCATACCAACTGCAACAGTCACTCCATGAGGTGTGAATTAAAGCAAGTTGTGGATCTTCTAAAATGCCTCTTCTGCACAGTGAAATCCAAACCATATAAAGTGTAAGGCTGTCCTAGAAGTGTTTCGGCTTTGAGCTTTCACTGAAACACGCATTTTTTCTCTGGCTTGCTGTCTGCGCTGCAGACTCCAGGGCCTCCACGCTCCGCAGATTGGGCAGCTGCTCCATGGATGCTTCTCCAGGCTGGGGGACTCCCTCATACTTCCAGCTGTGGCAGCTGCTAGGAAACCAGTAGAACATGAGATCAACATCTTGATATCAGGAGTTTGAGGCTTCTTGCCAGCTGCCTGTGAACGCTGGCGGCAGCCAGTGCACTTGGGTTTTGGGAGGCTGGTTCCTCCCTCCAAGGAGGGGGGGGTGTATTGCAGACTTGTAGCAGATTCTGAATCCTGACCAGCTGTCCTAGCAACTACCAGGTTCAGCCAAGTGAGTTGGATACCCTGGAAAAAACTGGTCAGATGTTGACATGAACCATTCAATGCCATATTAAAACAAAACAAAAACCCAACACCCCCAAACAAACACCCACAGTCCTAGTCTCCCCTCCCCTCAAAAAATAAAATCAGAAAATGTGCCATTACTTGTGAGCAGCTTCTCGTTTTCATGCCTGCTAGCGGGGTGTACGTCACAGCTGGGTTTGCCCCATTTCTGCAGTTGGGAGGTAGGAAGCCTGGGAATGTGACTTGAGCTCATACTAAACTCTGCAGTGGAAAGTTTTAGGAGACTCAATAACCCGAGGTGACAGCATTTGAAACAAGTCACAACCAGATGTAAACAGCCACTTGTTGCGGTGGCTCGTGTAAAGACGGTGTGTCTTGTCTCCATCGCATTTTCTGCAACGTCTGTTTTCTCCAGCGAGGCTCTTCCTATCCTTGAAGAAATTGGGGTGCTGGGCGCTGCTCACAGCCCTACCTCGCTGTCAGGGTCTGTGAGGAGCTGGCAGGGGTGGCTCCGCGCTTCAGCCCCTGACCGCCTTGTACCTGCAAGTCAGGGGACTGTGCTGCAGACCCCTGAAGTAGTTTTGGATTGTTTCTAAGCATAGTTGGAAAAAAAAAAATAATAAAAAAGCACAGATCTCCGAGAACTGTAGAAGAAACAGTTGGACAGCAGCAACAGCTTTCCATGTAAACATGATATCTTATTTAATGGCTGTGAGCATTCTTTGCCGTAGATGGGTGTGTGGCAGGAAGAAAGTGCTTTAACAGTATCCTTCTGGACCAATTTTAAACAAAACACCAAGGTTTTTAGCAACTAAAATACGGGTTGCCAAAGGGACAAAAACACTTCTGACATTCATCCTGCAGTCAAACGTAAAATAGAGAAAGATTCTTCTTTTATGGAAAGCTGTCCTTTTTGCTGTATAGATGGTGGTCAGTTTTGCAACAACATCAGGAAGATTTTTAATGTATAATTTTGAGCTTTTAAGTTCTTTGAAGCATTAAAATGGGGGACAGTGATCTCTCTATATAAATTTATATATATAAAAATATTATATAAAAACGATTTTAAAATATCGTTCTAAAGCATTTATTTTATTTTAATTTAGTTTTATTTTTTATAAGTGTGCATTTCGAATTCAACTTTTCACTGTGTGTGTATGTCGTTGCCCTCTACTGGACAGATTTAGAATATTTATTTTGAGCAGCGCTGTGTGCTTGCTTGGAGTCTGTGATTGTTACTTCAGCGTAATCGGAAGAGGGATGCCTTCATACTCCAAGTATTAAACAAACATATGGAAATATCTCTGTAAGGTGGGTAGGTTTGTCTTCATATTATGTGTGTTTAGCCAGTAGTTTGCTGGGTTTAATTTGTAACAAAAACCTCTTACAAAACTGATGTTGTGAAACCTTTGTTTATTTTATGGAAAGTTATGCAAGGTAAAACTGCTTATCCGTATTACAAGCAATCACTTACACGGGATGGCTGGGGAAAATTCTCTTTTGGCTTGGTAAAATCTCCCAAACATTTCATAAAATAAAAGGATTCTGAAATTTACATTGGCAGTGAAAATATAACTGTAATGGGCAACGTACTAGTGTTGTAGTTCATGGCTAGGTCAATGTCATATATTCTAATCCTTAAAATGTTTTTAATGAACAGGATTAGAAAGGGTAAATAATTAAAAATAACTGTCTTGCTGTTTTCACATGGCAGTTTGGGGGCTTGATCCTGCCCTTGTGCCCGAAGAGCTGAAAGTGAGCCCCTGTTTACTTGGTCAGGATCAGCTCTTTTTTGGTTAGTTTTTTTTTGCTTTATTAGTGGCTGGCTTTCTGCTGTTAACTGAACATTGCCTGGAGCTGGTGTCATTTCATACTGAGCAGGGACAAGACTTGACTCTCTGCTGTTTTGCATGTTTGGTTTTTTTGGCGAGGAGAGGTGCAATGAGAAGACTGAGAGGGGATCTTACCCAACCTTTAGGTATTTATAAGCCTTGATATCAAGAGGATGGGGTCAGACTCTTCTTAGTGGTGCTTGGTGAAAGGACAAGCAGCGACAGCCACAAGCTAGAACACAGGAAACTCCATCCTAACATGAGGAAAAACTTCTTTACCTTGAGGGTGGCAGAGCACTGGAAGAGGCTGCCCAGGGAGGTGGTGGAGTCTCCTTCTCTGGAGATACTCAAAACCCACCTGCATGGGTTCCTGTCCAGCCTGCTCTAGGCAAACGTGCTCTGGCAGGGGGGTTGAAGTAGGTGTTCTCCAGAAGTCCCTCTCAATCGCTACCGTTCTGTGAAATAATCATATATTGCACCTCTCATTTAGTGAGGGCTGCTGCACCATGCAGCTTTCTATACAGGACAGGAAAAGCAGGTTTGGTAAGAGTGGGAAGAAGGTGGCAGCTGTCACTAGCGAGTGGCATTTGGCTGGTTACATTGTCTGGGGATGCTTTTCTCCCATCTGCTCACCCACTTGATAGCTGTCCCCGTCTGTGGCTGGATGGATATCTAAGCACACTAAATGGAGAGGAAAATGTTGCTGCTGTCTCCGAAGGCAGTAAAGTTGAACTTTTAGTATAGTACCACGTAGAGAACTTCTGGTTAAACAGAAGGAAAGGAGAAGAAACAGGTACTATATGACACATAAGGATGTAAATAAAGTCTGGAGGGTAGCAGGCAGAGATGAAGAAGGAAGCACCAGGCTTGCTGAGTGAGGATCTACTAGTGGAATTCCTTGAGGACTGCTCTTGAGCCTCCTGCGTGTAATGTTTTGATGTTGACCTCAGGCATGAAAACTGGGAGTAACGATAAAACTGGATGATGGCAGAAATTTGAGAAGTTCTCTAAATGCAGAGAAGGGTTAGGCTATTACACAGAGAAAAATGGACTGTCTTGAGGACTTCAATAACAATAGAAATGGGATAAGATTTAATAATGCAGAGAGCTAAGTCATATTTGAATTTTTTTCTTGTCCTTTTCTCATCAAGTATATGTGTAACAGATCTAGGTCTGCAGGCCTAGCTGTCTGAGATATGGTAGTTCAGCATAGTTCATTTTAAAGCGGAAACTGATTTTTAATAAATTTAATGGTATGCTGCTGCCAAACTGCCATGAATTGGTTTGCAGCAGATTTTAGCATTGACTTGTGTGGGTTTATGCATGTCCTTTTTGTTTAATTACTATTTTACAGTTATAAGCACCAAAAACAATAGTAAAGGAAGATGGGAAAGCAAATTGTATTCTTGGGATGGTATGTGCAAGAAACATGGCATAACTCTTAGGTGGCAGAAAGTATCTTGAATGCCATAAAAAATAATTAAACTCTTCAACCAAAATCTGTCATTAGTTTGTTCCTGGAGAAAACAGACATTGCAGAAAATGCGATGGAGACAAGACACACCGTCTTTACACGAGCCACCGCAACAAGTGGCTGTTTACATCTGGTTGTGACTTGGATCATGTTTAGCCAGACTGTGGATAACTGTTCAGGTCTTCAGAGAATTTCTACTGTTCGCTTTCCTTTACCTCTTTGGAGCTTGGGAACAGACTTGGATACCAGACGTTAATGAGGCTACACTGAATGTCTTGGTGATTCTCTCTGTTGTCTGAAAGTCTGAGTGAGTTAAAAGCCTTCAGGGATTGTTTCCAGTTGTGCACTGCATTTTGGAATTTGTTGCTGGCTGATCACAAAAGTAGATCAGGAAGCAAAGAAACATAACTTTCGTGTATGCCATCTTTGGCATTGACGACAAAAGCAAAAGGAGCTTCAACATCTCAATGATAGAAGAGGAATACAGTTAAATGATATGCAGAATGGAAATTTTACCTGGACTTTGGGCAATCCTTGCTATTTTCTCTAAAGTGTTTTAGGATAACAATGTGCTATTATGGCAGGTGCACTAAGAAGCAATATGGAATGTGACCTGAAGGGAAACAAACCTGCACTGTCACCTATAAAGGGACATGCAGATGTTTCCAGTATGCCACTGTTCATTAGAACTTGTGTACATTAAGATATGTATCATTGTACACTTAGTACTATCTAAACAGAAACATCTAGGCAGAGCTTAATCTCATTGACATTTCAGAAACAACTTTTTTTACTAACATTTTAGTGTGATGAATTTAGATATTCAATAAAGCAAATTAGCATAATGGTTTGCATACAGGATATGTAGCTTTTAGACAAGCCATCAGGTTATAAATGAAACTCATCTGCATCTGCCCAGGAAGCACTACGTTTGCATATCTAATCTGCCTCACTCACTACCAGTGCTCTAGCCCTTACTGTGTTATGCCATTGAGAGGGAGAATAGCTTGGGAAAAACAATGAACTATTTTTAGCTTGCATTTAGCAAGGGATAGGTTAGAAAGGAAAAAGAAAATTAAAAGTGAGAGAAAAAATTATGTTGTTTGTCTGTTTGAAATGTTTGAATGCTATATGGTGGTTATTTGAGGTAGTGAGTCATTTTTAGGAAGTCACTTTTACCAAAAGTCACAATGTTATGTATAGGATAGAGGTTAGTGCTGGATTAGTTATGGAATCTGGAAGAGTTTTATTACATAATCTTGATTTTTTTTTAAAAAAAAAAATTTTTATTTTTAAACCAAGTGTTAGTCATCCCAACACTGGATGCTGAAGTGAAACGGGAATTTGTAGACTAGTAGGATGGTTTTGGTACTCTACGCTTTCCAGAGTATGACAGACAGCAGAGACAAGTGCTGGAATCGGAAGATGCCTCTGAGAATGGGGTGCTATTGGAGATCAGGAGGGCAGGTAATGGCTGAAAACACACTGAAACAACGGAAGTGATTTCCGTAGGCAGCGTGATAAAATTGTGACAAACTGATGGGTATTGTCATATAGACACAAAGTACATGGAAGGATCACCTTTGTTGGTGACTCACGTTGCTGTCCCAAAAAAACCAAGCTAAATAATTCCTGCATGTCATAGATATGAGACTGTAAGTCTAGGGATGTTCCCAAGGCATCAGAGTTAAGTTCTTGAGGTGGGGAAGCATTTGTTTAAAAATGTACCACCTGCACGCCTGAAGAAGTTCACTTACAATCTATTGATGAAAAAAAGGTAACTTAAAGGTAATTTATTTACTGATTTCACTAGCAAATATAATGCCTTTTTTCTCACTCCATGGACTAAGAGAGCAACTACTATACTTCATCGCAGCTGACGTAACCTCTGAAGGAAAAGAATTGGGATGCAGCAGTTCAGCTTCTGAGGATGCTGAGATTAGCCATGTAGGAGGAGCAGTTAGGAACAGAGCTGTCAGGAGGGAATTGGACAGCAACGGAGGCTGCCCACGTAAACATGTCCTATGCCCTGTAAGGCTGGGCTGGGGTCAGGGCAAGCAGAGACACTGAGAGCACTGGCTAGAGCGAAAGAGTGGTTTTGGGGTACTGGACATAGTGGTATGGAGGTTGAAATGTGTGCAGGTTACCATTTATGAGGGATGACTAAATACAGATGGCAACAGGTTATCAAAGCATTTTGCCGTTTGCTGAAGGGTAACTGCAAACATCTTGAAATGGCAAGGGCTTCAAATAAACCCATGCTTCCTCCTCTTCTCAGACAACCTCTTCAGTACGGTTTGAAAATACAATACTTCTACCTAAACTCTGTGTTTCACAGGTAATTCGTAGCAGCCTTGTTTCTTCTAGTCTAGAAAATACAGTACTCTGACTGGAGGGGTTGGAGTGAGAACATAAGGAATCAGTGTTTTGGGTATAAAGGAGTATAAACTCTTCAATTTTGACCAAATAATATAGTGGCTGTTTGCTGTGAGAAACTCAATTGGTCATGCATGGGCAAAATTTTCTGTCTGTCTGGCACCCGTTTACTAGTGAAGGATGTCATTACCTCTTTTAAGTGTATATCTCTGTCTTTGTAAAAGACAGCACTATTCTGATCAGTATTAGCTTATTTTCTTTTTTCTAAATCACTCTAGGGAAACTCAAGTTTATGGCCCAAGCGAAAATCTAAAGGATACACAGAAAACATGTTCAAGTGATATGACCATGTAATCTTCATAAAGTCTACGCTATAAATACCAAGAAAGCAGGATCACCTCAAATAATTTCAATTAGGTTCTCTTTGAACTGGGTGGCTTGTTTTGGAGCCAATATCCTGCTTTTTCTACAAGCAAGGAAATCCTGCTGGTGTCAGTACAATTCCAGGTGTGCATGCCAGGATATCATTGAGAAGACTTGTTGCACTGGCTTGGGGTGAAGAATGCTATTTATCTTGCCTCTGTGGTTCCAGAACTCTGGAACTTGCCCTGTTTGTTAGTTCTAAATATTAGGTGATCTTACAGTCACTCGAGGGAAGAAACTTGTTCAAAAGGATTTTGGATGGGACTAACCATATATGCCACACAGCAACAAATGGATGGAGTGGCAGAAAGGAGCTTTCCTTTTGTTTTTCTTTCCATAAGTGGTAAGTTGGCAGAATTCTTTGCAGAAGCATTATTTTAGATGCTGTTGGAATTTTGTTCAAATGGTGTAAAAAGACTGTCTTGAACATCTCGTTGTTGTTTTAAAAAGGGGAGAAAACCCACTTAAAGTGCTGGACCCGTGCATAAAGAGGAAGTGAGTGTCATTATTCCTGCTTCGCAGCTCAAGGAACTGAAGCGTAGAGAAATGAACCTGGCTTGCCCAACATCGTGCAGCACAGAGAATCAGATGGAGCAGTAGAACCAGGAGCGGAATGCTGCTTTTTTACTCCAAAGCAACATCTGGTCCATTAGAGAGTAAAGCCTTGTAGCGGCCTTACTGTCACGAAGTTCATTTAAAAATATGAAAACTTCCATCCCCAAAGACCTGCTCGAATAAAACTTTTTTAAAAAGAACACTTTGTGTGTAGTTAGAATAATATGAGGGAGGCAATACAGATTTGCTGCCACTAAATACATGTATACTAGAGTAGAGCTTGATTATTTTTTAAAATTTTTTTTCCATAAATTGAAATGTGCTGCAAAAGACTAAAGCCAGTCCAAAGTATTTAATGTATGAAAAATCTGAGAGGAGAAGAGGGAAGGATGATAGCTGTTCATGGGCTTCTTTTTTTTCCTCTTGTAATTTCTGGAATGATTTTGCATACTGTTTGACTGTAAATTCAAATTTAAAGTAAAGTTACAGTATCAGCGTCAGCCACGGTTGTGGCTCTGTCACCCGCTGTTCTTCCTGATGATTTTTTCACCTCTATGGATTTCTTAGGCTTTAGCATCCTTATGCTCTGCATCAACAGATTGCAGATGAGGAATTGGCTGTAGTCTTTTCCAGCAAAATCTGTAATGATTATTTCTTTTGTATGGTTTTTATTTTGGTAGAATGCTTATCTGTTCAAAAGTTAAGGTTCCCATAGCAATGTTAACATGGCCACATTGCACATATGCAGCATTTTCAATAACTGTTAATTTATGCTCTGCTATATATCTTAAATGTGGCTGAATTACTGTTGCTGTGGGAACCTAAACTTTTGAGCCTCTTGACTTCTTTGCCTAGCTTAATGCCTAATTATAAAATTTTTCAGTCTAAAAATGGTGCTAGCATTGAACTCCCTTCTTAGTCTCCTGAGAGTTGGACATATTAGAAAACAGTGAGCAAAGTCAAAAGAGATTCTGAACGTATTTTTGAGTAAAAGGTTTTAAATTTTACTTCTATCTAAGCTAGTTACCCTGCACTGTGCAGCTATTGTGCTATCTGTTCTAGGGTATGTCCCCAGTTCCTTCAGAAATCAAGTGCTGGTACAGCTGGTACATACCTCTACTAACATTCACCTCTGCAGGCAGGGCTTTTTGTGGTGTAGACCAGCACCATGCTTGGCAGCAATTTCTGACCATGTGAGTGTAGAGGAGAAGACATTCAGTGGCATGGATAGTATTTTCATATCCCATGATGAGGTGCATCTGCCAGCCGTAATACCTGTATTACGCTCTGGAAAACCCTTGATGTACTTGTGAATTGCTTTATGGACTTCTGTATGGATAATTTAGGAGAACTGTTAGCTGTAGCTCTTGTAAGTGAATGCAGATTCTTCTTGACAATGAACAGTAGGGGCCTCCAGTTGTGTCACAAGATCTTCTGCGCGGTTCCTTCCAGTAGCACTGCAGTTTAAGGATTCGCCTGTATGAGGAAAATTGATTGGCAGGACTGTTCTCTTCTAGCTATTAGGGTATAATTTAGCTGTTCAAGAATAACTCCCACATATGGATGAAATATTCCAAAATAAAAATGATTTTATTCTATAACAATTATTTCATTTTGGAAATGGAGTAATTATCCCAGAATAAAATAATCACTCTACTTCCAGAGGAGAATAATTATTACAGAATCAGAGTTGCTTATTTTGGAATAGTGCATGAGCACTGAGGAGCTGTTATGGAAAAGTTACTTTACTTTATTTGTCGTCCTTAATGTTCACAGGCAAGTGAATCCTGCTGATCATACTGTGCAGCTGGTGGTCTTGGAGTTGTGTTGGGGAACATACATGCTGCAAAGAGGGGTCTTCAGTCATATAACCAAAGGCTTCAGGTTAAAAAATCATCTTTGTGTAGAAAGTCTTTGAACTCTACAGTATTTTTAGAGGTTGATTATTAGTACAGGGGATTCAGAAATAGTTTATTTAAATAATGTGTCCATTACTAGCATAACACAGGCATTCTTGGGGTTTTTAATGCTGAGATGCCCTGCTGACGGGGCTTATTCAGGGCCAAAGGGTTGCAGACTGAAGCCATGCTCAAGTGAGAATGAAGCTGTGCCTGTAGGAGGTCGGTTGGGCAATGGAAGAGGCTACCAAGGGGAGAAGGGGAGTTGCTCTTTATTAGGGTCTTCAAGATGTCTAGAAGCCTATGCCTGCCCTAGCCAAACCAGGCTGTCCTTCCCAGGAGAGGAAGAGTGGCCGGGTCCTGATGTCAGCCAGGCGTGTTCCTGGCATGGGAGCAGGAAGTCTCGGGATGCCGATGTCTGAAGGAAACTTGACATATTTCCAGAGTCAGTGCAGTTCACTGGTGACGACATACAATCGCTGTCACCTAGGAAATGAAACACGTTCCCATGGCAACCCCCAAGGCTGCGTTATTACTCAGCTTCAAAATGTTGACAGTTGGAAAAAGGCCTCTTCTGATACCACCCCCCACCCCAAGGGTTTTTTCCCTCCCTTAATAAATGTGCTTTATTATTTCATCTGAAACAGGGGAGAGGCATATATTTAACTCAAGATGCTTCATGGAAATAAACCTTTTGGTGAAGAAAAAAAAAAAAGCAGTATTTTTTACTTACTAAAAGACTCCACTGCCTCCTAAAATAGTTCCAGATCCTGTGAAGGTAATTTTAATGAAGTGTATGGCACTTCAGTTGGCTTAAATCATCAGACAGCTCCTGAAATTATTTTGCTGGATCCTTTTACATAGTTTGAATCACTCTGAAAGTCTCCATCTGTAAACCGTAGCTTTGTTTTGTAACCATATAAATAACTGGGAAATGAAACCTTCGTTTTACAGTAGTACAACTGGAGACACACTTGCTATATGCTTGCTGCCTTCAGCATTTTTTCAGTATTTATTTTCCATGGTCTTTTTTCTTCATTTACCTGCCCAGATCTTCTTGTCAGTCCTACTGACACCACCTGTGTATGCATAGACACACTTCTCAAAGCAATGGTTATGAACCTGTAGGAAGTAAGTGCTAAAGTTAGTTATTAGTGCCAAAAAGGACCATGCCTCTTGCTGAGAAGCTCACTGACAGCAATAAGGGCTTATGGCCCAGTACCTGCTGCTGTTTCTGTGAGGTTATGTCCCATACTTGTGTGACCTTAGTGAGGTTGCATGGACGGAGGGATTTCATCACAGTGATTCTCAGATTGGTCAACTGTCTTTTTCTTTCAATCTCAAGTCTTCTCAGGCTTGACACTGCCTCTGAAATTCATGTTTTCTGCACATTTTCATCAGGACTCCCTGCTTCTTCATACTGAAGTCTTTAGTAAAAATATTAGGACCAACCTGTGAGGAGCACAGTTTCTCTCCTGTAGATAGTGCTTTTCAGTACTACTTGTTCATGGCTGTTTCTCCACCTTTTTAATACCCCCAAGCAGTCATTTGCTTCCATCAATGAATTAATTCCTACATGGCATTGTATCAAACACTTCTCAAATAGATGAGAAGTACCTCTTCTGATTTTTGTTTGTTTGGTTTTTTTTGTGGATTGGGTTTGTGTTTTTCCTAGATTACTTTTAAAAAGGTACATCAAGTTAGACAAGCAGAGTCTATCCTTATTCTATCCTTATCCTATTTTCTTTTCAGCTCCATGTCTTCTTTTATCTTTTGTTTTAAGATCTGTTGTAAATCCTTGCATGCAGGTAAGATTCCATGGTGCCTTGGATCCTCCCTCCCCACCCCATTTCTGAAATAAAGGTCCTATGTCTGCTATTCTCTAATTGATATCTCCCTGTGCTTGACTCCATTAGGAAGATGTAGAGCTGAACCAGCAGTTTTAGCCTTTGGATCATTTCAGAGTCGTATTGTGGTTACTTGTGCCCTTCCCCTGTGTACTAAGACATCTGTGAGTACACTGAGCTTTTGGCTTGCTTGCAAAATTCATTTTCATATCTTCATTCTCTTTAGTCATCCTGCTATAACAGATATGTTCATCATCATACTTATTGGTAACTCAGACAAAGCCTTCTCTTAGACTTGAGACCATTCTTGCGTTAGTTTTTGCAATGTTCCAACTGCAACGTGCCCCTTCTTTTTCTGTCTTTATTTTCTTATTTATATAGCAAAATAAACTTACCCCGTTCCCCCAGCACATAGTAAAGTGTATCTTGGCTTGTTTATTGATAACTTTCACTTATTCTTTCCCTTCTTAATCTCTGATACTAGTAAGATCACATTCTTTGCCATTTCATCCTCTTTTTCATTACTTGGTAGGCTTTCCACTTACTCTTTACATACTCCTTCAGGTATTTATTCAACCACTAGATCTGATGCCCCTTAACACAAGTCCTCCTAATTATTGCAAATATGATTTCAGTATTTGTATCCTGGGTCCCTCTTGGAGAAGTCCCAGACCTGCTTCACAGTCAACTCCCAGGCATCCTCAATCCATCTGATTTTACTAATAGAGTTTATCAAAGCTGTCTTGTTTTCCTTGTAGAAATCTGTTGTGGACTTGCTTTCTTTGTATTTCCAGTTGATTTAAACAGGAACCTCTTGTGATCCTTCTGTCCAAGGTCATATTCTACATCTAGATTTTTCTATAATGTCCTTACTGCTCACTAAAAGCAAATCTAAATTTGCTTTTGTTATTGCATTGAATAGCTGAAGAGGTCAGAGTAGCTGATTGTATCTGTCATCTTTAGCTCCTTAATTGTATGAGAAAAAGGTTTATTATTGTTAATATTATTATTCCTTGCTAACGCTGTTGAATAAAACCTATCATTTTACTGTGAGATGTTGTATTTAATTCACTGTAAATGCTGAAATTAAACTTCTGATGTAGTCTGGAAGAAAACAATCTGGGATAGCTCATGATTTACCATTTGGTGAAATTTTGTGTGCATTTTAAAGTTTACATGTAGTGCCACTTCATTCTGGATCAGATAACAATCAGTAATATATGAGCAAAACTAGGTGGTGATTCCTGTATGTCGAGAAGCTAGTGTGGTCTGTTGCAGTGTTTCAACTGCTAAAACTATTGCTACCTTAAATGGCCATCAGGATTTCTCCCTTGGCGTTTTACCTATGGCTTTCTGAGGAATCTTTCATCTGGAAATATAAAGGCATTTCAGTATCTGCCTCACTGTTAACTCTCCTTGCAAGGTCGATATTGGCAATACTTCCATCAGCTGCTGATTCAGAAGATGCTGACTAACCTAGCTGCTGTCAGGTAGTCTCTTGGCTGTGACTTCAAGTCAATTGAGATGTTGTGAGGTTGTAGAGATTAAATAATAGATAAGTCACGAGACATAATGGGAAGGATTAAGCCTTTGCAAAGAAGGTAGAAAATCTCATCCCAGAACTTCTTTGTGTTTATGGAGCCTAACGCCCAGAGATGATGTGAAATAGATGTTAGGTTTCAAACTACCTTGGGAGATAGGAAGTGCCAGTAGATTAGGACAAGCTTTCTCTGTTTGACACTGATCAGAACTGCATGGGAGGTGGAGTCATAATGTAACAAAAATAAGAACAGCACAGATGCAAAGTGTATTCCTTCTTTCAGGTCAGGTATTGTCGAGTACTTAAATGTAGATATCTGAGGTAATGTTAAACGTGGATTGTAGGTGGGATATTTTTTTCCCCAGCATTCATTAAAACCCATAAAGATTAAAATATTTGAGTAGAAGTCAGATATTTGAGGAGTGATTTAGGGACGAAAGCACAGTTAAGCATGTAATGTGGTGGTGTGTTTCCTGTGGTACCTGAGACATTGGTAAGGAGGCAGCAGATACAATACAAGGTTTATGGGACACCCACCCTCTTTTAGGGCAAGAGCTGAAAGCCAGACTTGAATACCTTATGACTTGGAAATGCTCATGTATACCGAAGTTTAAACACTTAAATTCCTCTCCAAATAGCTCTCTGGATTTAAGCTTTACCCTTTGGTGTCAGTGCTCTGTGGATGTTCATCTCTGAGTCCATTCACACAAACAACTATATGTGCAAAAGCTGTGATTGCAAGTTGCCTTTTTCTGTCGTTTCCTCTCAAACAATAAGCTTTTCAGGTGCTATGAGAGCTGTGAGTCCTTGCTGTTCTGCCTGGCAGTCCTTATTCTTCTATCAAAGGAAGATCCTTCTCCAGAGCTCATCAGAGAAAAGGAGACACTTTGATAAGGTCATTGATTCCTCTCTGCTGACCTTGACAGAAGATCTAATTTTAATTTTATTTTTGTAAGCTTCCTCAAGGTAGAGGACCACTTTTTTTCTTCACTTCAACTGTTTCCCCCGTGCCTCGTGTTTTTCGTTAGCCTTCTCCCCCTCCCCCTCAGGTCAACATCCTGTCTCTGGTTACTCTATAAGGTGTATCTCCCTAAGCCTATGTAATCAATGGAGGGCCGAATGTCCTGCAAGCTTAGCAGACAGTGCTGTTTCTGACGAGTGAGTCATAGTTTGCAGACTGATCACGGTGAAGACCAATAAGATATTAGAGAACAGGGAGATTAAGGAGGGGGGTTGGGTGGGGGGAAAGGTTGCTGAGCAACAACATGACATAAGCATCGTTACAATCTATTTTTACAGCAAGAAGGTTGCAGGAGACTATAGAAAACATTTGTTTTCCAGATCCTTATTCGTATCTGTGGGATGATAGTGGCCTGAAGGGAAGAAATACTGTACTGATTTAGCTAGTAGCTGCACCCTTATAATGGCCTTACTGTATGGCTGGGGCTTGGCAGCAGATTAGAAGAGAACAGTCATGCACAATGGTCATTCCACAGTTTCTGATGGAAAAGGCCATGGCTATAACACAAGAAGATACAGCAGAGAGGCACAACTGCCAGTAACATCTGGAAGGTACTTGTTCCACATGCATCAGATATATGAAATGTTCTTGTATTTTAAGAAGTCCAAAATCATAGAACGTGGTAGGTTTGAAGGAACCTTAAAGATCATCTGCACCCAGATGAGGGGGTCACCTCCCACTAGACCGTGTTGCTCAAAGCCCCATCCAGCCTGGCCTTGAACACTTCCAAGGATGGGGCATCCACAACTTCCCTAGGCAACCTATTCCAATGACAGTGAAAAATTTCTTCCAGGCTGATATCTAGTCTACATCTACCCTCTTCCAGTTTGAAGCCATTGTCCCTTGTCCTGTCACTACATGCCCTTGTAAAAAGTCCTTCTCCAGCTTTCTTGTAGGCCCCTTTCAGGTACTGGAAAGCCACTAAAAGGTCTCCCTGGAGCCTTCTCTTCTCCAGGCTGAACAACCTCAATTTTCTCAGCCTGTTTTCATAGGAGAGGTGCTCCATCCCTTTTATCTTCATGGGCCTCCTCTGGACCTGCTCCAACAGGTCCATGTCCTTCTTGTGCTGAGGGCTCCAAAGCTGGATGCAGTACTCCAGGTGGGGTCTCACCAGAGCAGAGCAGAGGGGCAGAATCGCCTCCCTCGACCTGCCAGCCATACTTCTTTTGATGAAGCCCAGGATGTGGTTGGCTTTCTGGGCTGAAAGTGCCCGTTGCCGGCTCACGTTGAGCTTCTCATCCAGCAACACTCCCAGTTCCTTCTCCTCAGGACTGCTCTCAATCTATTCTCTGCCCAGCCTATATTTGTGCTTGGGATTGCCCTGACCCACGTGCAGGACCTTGCACTTGGCTTTCTTGAACTTCATGAAGTTGGCATGGGCCCACCTCTCAAACCGGTCCAGGTCCCTCTGGATGGCATCCCTTCCCTCCAGCGTGTTGCCTGTGCCACACAGCTTGATGTAATAAGCAAATTTGCTGAGGGCGCACTCAGTCTCGCTGTCCATGTTGGTGACAAAGATGTTAAACAGCACTGGTCCTACTATTTAACCCTGAGGAACACCACTTGTCTCTTGTTTCCACTTGGACATCGAGCCATTTACCGCAACCCTTTGAGTGCGGCCATCCAGCCAATTCGTTATCCATCATTCATCAAATCTGCGCCTCTCCAATTTAGAGATCAGAATGTTACGTGGGACAGTGTCAAACACTTTGCATAAGTCCAGGTAGTTGATGTCAGTTTCTCTGCCCTTATCCACCAATCCTGTAATCCTGTCATAGAAGGCCACCAAATTTTTCAGGTGTGACTTGCCCTTGGTGAAGCCATGTTGGCTGTCACCGGTCACCTCTTTGTTTTCGATGTGCCTTAGCAGAGTTTCCAGAAGGATCTGCTCCATGATCTTGCCGGGCACAGAGGTAAGACTGACTGGCCTGTAGTTCTCTGGGTCTTCCTCTTTTCTCTTTTTGAAAAATGAGGGTTATGTTTCCCCTTTTCTAGTCAGTGGAAACTTCACCAACTGCTATGAATTTTCAAATATAATGGAAAGCAGCTTAGCAATTTCACCTGCCAGTTCCTTCAGGACCTGTGGATGGCTTTCAACACATCCCATGGACTTGTGTACCTTCAGGTTCCTTAGATGGTCTTGTACTTGATCTTTACCTACAGTGGGTGGTTCTTCATTCTCACATTCCCTGCCTCTGCCTTCTGTGAGTTGGGCGGTGTGGTTAGGGCCCTTGCCAGTAAAGACTGAGGCAAAAAAGTCATTAAAATATCTTAGCATAAATTTTCTTTGGCCAGCCAAGATGTCTGACATGTAAATTGTTCAGTGCTTGAGACAAGGCTGTGAGCATCTTTTTGAGCTTTTCGTTTCACGTGCCTTCCTGATCCCCTAGGAACAATTGTTCTCCCCCTATGCGCTTTTATGTCTAGAATAGGCTAACTGTAAGGGTGGAATTTGTCAGCTTTTTCTATGGGGCTATTCAACAACAGTCAGGAGGGGGAGTCAAGTCTACCTGTTGCAGTGCAAAGATCACAGGTTTGATTAGCCGGAGTCCTGAAATCAAGCAGACCTGTTATGACTTCTTCAAAGGACGTTGGTTGATCTTTTTGGCAAGAGGTGCATTGCAAACAATTGTCATAGCCTACAGCTTCAAAATATTGATAATTTAACAACTATGGTAGCATGTCTCTTGATTAGTTTGGCACTGGACAGAAAAACAAAGTGGTAAGGTAAGAAGAAAGCGTAAAAAATTATGAGCAGAAGATGTGGCATGAATTAAAAATAAGTGTTTCATCTAAATTTACTGTAAAACTATAATGGCTTGAAGGCTTCGACAGAATAACTTTTCACAGTGGCAAAGTTTATAGAGAAAGCATTAATAGGGAAATCATGCCTGACTAATCTGATCGCCTTCTATGATGGTGTGACTGGATGGATGGATGAGGGGAGAGCGGTTGATGTGGTCTACCTTGACTTCAGCAAGGCGTTTGACACGGTCTCCCACAGCATCCTCCTAGGGAAGCTTAGGAAGAGTGGGTTAGATGAATGGACAGTGAGGTGGATAGAAAACTGGTTAAAAGACAGAGCCCAGAGGGTTGTGATTAGGGGCGTGGAGTCTAGCTGGAGGTCAGTGATGAGCGGTGTTCCCCAGGGGTCAGTACTGGGCCCAGTGCTCTTCAATATATTCATCAATGACCTGGATGAGGGGATAGAGTGCACCCTCAGCAAGTTTGCTGACGACACAAAGCTGGGAGGGGTGGCTGACACCCCGGAAGGCTGTGCCGCCATCCAGAGAGACCTGGACAGGCTGGAGAGCTGGGC